>JAHZMZ010001053.1:0-18886 GCA_027743805.1 Lepidocyrtoides sp. E14 | reverse complement strand
TGTGTGTGTGCCACAGGCAAAATAATGGCAGCCCTAATAATAAAAATAATGTTCGTGATGACCAGCAGCAGCCATCAGCTCAATTAGTATCAGAATGCAATCACCATTTTTCTCTGTAATTACACCACTCTTTTTAGAGCTTGTTAACTCTTGTAAAAACAGAAATAAAAAAATAACATAAAAATGCATTTCGAACTTGACTTGCAAGCAGTAAAAAAATATATATATTCCTACACAGCTGCTGCTAGGCCAGGTCATCATGTAGTAATTAGGCTCATTTGAATACGTATGTATATTATCGACCCGCATTATTTTATTTATGCACATAATATTTAACCCAACCAACTAGCATTACTATTTTTTATTTACCAGCTACTTCTCTACTTTCCTCTAATTTAGAGCTAAAAAAGGCCTTTAGGCTCTACCAAACCAATACATAAATCATGCTTTTTATATACAAAATATATATATATATAGCCACTCTTTGACTTTGAATACAAAAAGATAAATGAGAAAACTCACCCTTGTTCTTCTTTTACACTAGAAACACTTTATCTGGTTCATTTATAACGCATAAAACAATAAAATGACCAGTTCCTATCATATCATATCATATCACAAAGAGAGGCTTTTAAAGATTAACAGAGTACAAGTTTTTACATCAATGGAGCAAAGTTCATAAATAAATATACCACTTGAAAACACCTTGAGCCAAAGTATAATATAAATACTTAAAATTTATTAAGGAATAGAAGAAGCCCTAACCAAAAATATTATTATGATGTTTAGTTTGGCCTAATCCTAGTATACTCTCTCGTCTTCTTGTTTTCCCCTTCTTCTTTGACGCTTTAGCTTGTTTTGCAGTTGTTTTATTAGACTAGACTAGACCTATTGTCTTTTTTTTTCAAGTGACTTCTTTACACCAAACTTTGTAGAGCAGCCTTACAAAACAACAACAACAAAAGGCCAGCTATCACTTTTCTGTTTTTACGCCAGAAGCGATATAAACTACATTAATTTAAGGCACATAATAAATCACTACAGAGAGTACAGCCACCACTATCAGTAGTCCAAAGAGACTTTTGGTTGGGAGTAGTGGTAGAAGTACGTTACAATTATTTTAGATAAGGATGAGGCTGTGGTGGTTGTTGTTGGTTTAAAATACCAGAGACAGCAGCAGGACAGAAAGAGGAGGAGGATAAGGAAGCCTCCAGCCAGTGTTTTTTTAAACCAGTAGTAGTACCAAAACGGACAAAAACAGGGAGACAGACAAAATTCGGAAAACAAAGCAAAAAATATATCTAGGGAAGCAGAGAGCCAGAAGGAAAAAGTTGTGTTGTTATTATTGTTCACTTGATGGTTTGGTTACTACTGGCATGTTCTTGTAAATTTTCAATGCACCCACATAAGTAATATTTCAAAAATTTTTCGTTTCATCATCGTCACTGAAAAAAAAAGTTTTCTGCTTATCGTGAGTAAAAAGTTTTAACGCTGATTTTTTACGTATTCATCATTTTTGCCATGTATGTACATACCTACTCACTCTATCTTTGAATCATTTAGACAGAGAGTAGTATAGGATACGCATGAATTGGAAATGATGACGGTTTGGCGCTTGATGATGATGGCGGTGTAAAATACTTGGAATTCAAATAAATAAAAAAAAGGCTGAAGGAAAAAAAAGGCAAAAAGTTTAAACTTTTGCACCCACCCCACCATCGACTACTACCACTACCACTCACTTTCATTACTCCAAGGATCCATTCTTCATTCACATGCCACATTTATGAAAAGTCAAAAAACTTTTTTTTTGTGTTTCCCACATTTTTTTTATCATCATCATCAAATTGAGCAGTAGTGTGAAACTGATGGTAAAAACTTTAGAAAAAAAATCTCTAATCAAGTCAACAAGCCATGGGCACTTTTGTTAATTCAAAAAAATTAGCTTCGAATATATAAAAGCGTTGTAGTATTTATTTGTTTACTGTGGAAAAAAGGCAACCTACATTTTCACTTTTTTTACTAAATATTCTTCCCTTCCAACTACAGACACATGGTTATATGCCTAAAGGAGAAAAAAAGTTTTTCAATTTTTCACATAGCAAAGCAACTTATAATAATCTGCGAAAACAAAGTGATTACACAGAACCACCATCACTTCTACTACACCACCGTCATCAACAAATTTTTGATGAGAAAACAAACCAAAACCAGTTAAGCTAAACCTACCCACCCATTTCATATCGAAGAACAACGAAACGACTATCCTTTTTATACACACACACAACAGCAAACTACTAACCAACTTTTTTTTACGGGCAGAGAAAAAAAAATGTCGAAACTCGAAATAGAGCATCAACAACCACCGCCATCACCATCATAAGAAGAGAATCAAAAAAGAGCAACTTTTTTCTCCCAACTTTTCACTGAAGCGTGGAAAATTTTCGGAGAAAAAAGTGAGCCATGAGATTATTACTATCATCGTTATCATCATCATCAGCAACAACAGCAACAGCGATCATCTTTTTGCTTTGCTTTTTCTTCTTCTACTTGTGTCACATGAAAAACACACCCAAAAGAGAAAAAAGAAGAACAACAACAAACGACGCACAAAACAGCAGCTGCGAACAACTGAGCTTGGTTTGGTGTATGTGTGGGTGGATGGGTTGCTTCTGGAGAAATATTTTTTTTGAAGAATATTATTTTAAAACCACACCGCAGCTGCCATCCTTCTCATCTTGTTCGTCTTCATTCTCAGAATAATATACATATTTACTAAAAAAATATATTATACCGTGCACCGTGCTATACCACCATCATCATCAACACCAGCAGCAGCATGTTTTCCCGTATTACTTTATTTAATTCGTCTACTACTGCCTTTTGTCTCAATTTTGCAAATTGTACATACAACCAACCAGCATAAAAAAAAAGTTTTTTCTTCCCTTCTCTAAAATAAGACGGAAGACTTTCCTTCAAAACTAAATAAGTCTGTTGGAAATATTTTCAAACAAGTTGACGTTTTTGCGACTTCATTTCCTTCATTATTTTAGCATATTAATGTATTTAGCTTTATCCCCACCACCATATTGTAAAATATGTATGGTAATAATAAGAGTAATAACTAGAAAGGGAAAATAGTGAATATTAAAATGACACTTTTGGGAAGACTTAGCTTTTCCTTTGGCTCGCTTTTAGCAATTTTATACTCTGCAGCAGCAGAAGTAGTAGGAAAATTAAACATCATGGAAAATTATAAAGTCTTCTTTCTTGTTGCGAAAACTAATTTCGTTAAAATCTGCTTTACTGTGCAAAACGCCATGTAAAATGGGAGGAATGTGTGACACGCCAAGCAAGCTGACATGACTGATGCTGTCTCTCTCTTTCTCTTGCTAATTTCCTCTTTGTAGTACTACTATTTGCTGATCTACTTAAGAAACGAAGATAAAAAAGAAGAAGAAAAAAAGTTTTTTTTGACAGGAGGAGGAGAGCGAGACCAAGAGATGAGGCGACCAACCGATAACAAGACGACGAGCAAAGCTGGCATGTCAAGTTGACAAAGTCGACAAAGAAGATAAGAAAAAACAAGATTGGATGGATTCTGTAAAAGCAAAGTAAGACAGCATTACTAGATCTGAGAGGAGAAAAAAGTTAACTTTCAGTTAAACACACTGACTTTCATTTCTCTTTAATTCATTTTCCCTCATCATAGCAGTAGTACCAACTACCAAACCAAGTCAGTTTAACTTGAAAGAGAGAGAGAGAGTAGTAACTTAAAAGCAGTTTCCAGTCAATAGGTTAAAAAATAGATGAAGGATAGCAGCAGCAATGTGCAACTCTTGCTTCACTAAATGACTGCTGCCGGTTGGTTTTCCATTCTCTAGTAATCAGAGAGACACAAGAGTTGTACACGCCTCATATGTATTTTTTTTGTAAAGCTATGTATTCATCAGGGAAAATATGTAATAATAATCATAATAATAATAATAAAATGAAGGGAGTAGTAGTAGTAGTATGCAGTGAAAAGTATTTTCGGCTCAAAATTTTCCTCTTTCTCATCCACACACGCATATCATATTAATAATCGTATGTACAATAAGGAAGCAGTAGAGAAAAACAGAACGGCAGTAGAAGAGGAAGGAGAAGAAGAAGAAGAGAAACTTTTTTTTTGTTCATTTTATCCATTTATTTTCTCCTTCTCCACCGGAGCGGCTCAAAATGAATGAATGAATGTAACAAAAGTTTTTGAGTTGATCATGCAGCTTTTATGCAAATGATTTATGTTCTGCCTTACAACCGTGTCCGTCCAAGAAAATTATGTAATGCCATGCCACTTTCTCTCTCTCTCTCACTCTGGCCTTATTTTCCTTTCGTATGGTCCTTAAAGAAAATTTTCTTAACTTTGCTTCTATTTTCTCATTCCGCGCTGAGACAGAGAGAGAGAGAGAGAGTAAATTTACTCTTGTTTTACTTGTATGAAGAAAAGCCTGTACAATAAACTATTACAAAAAAAAGCAAACGAGAAGAAGAAGAAGAACGTTCAAGGACTACAGGCGCCTTTGCCTAGGCCCAGCCAAAAAAGTAGAAATTACATTATCCACAGCAGCAGCCCAACAAGCTTCTTCCTTGTCCTTGCTACTTTTGCTGCCGAGGAAAAAAGGAACGACCCGAAGAGAGAGTAAAACTCTCTCTTTCTCTACTAAACTGACTGGAAGGACTTTTCTCCCTTTATTTCGTTTTTCTCTTTCGCCGGCCTGTCGTCTCTCTGCCTACATTATAAACCTTTTATGCATTATTAAATACATTACATTTACAGCACTAACTCAAAACTCTCTGGTCTCTGTTCGTCTACTCAATTTTAGATTAAAGTCGAACAGACCCTAAGAAAAAATAATAATAATAATACGAACAATGTTTTAAATTGAGTGCGTGGGTGGTACAGATTCAGTTCATTGTAGGCCGAGCAGGTTTTCTAGTATTTTCTCCTGGAACTTGTGCAATATGGTTGTTGCTCACCAATCAGATTTACATACACTGTTAGTTAGTATGATGGAGCTACTACTAAAATAGAGGAAAAACGGTACAGTATTTTATACAGCCTATTGTGCTATATGCCCTCTCTCTGTCTGAATCAGATTCACTTTTTCCTTCCTTTTTATATTCTTTTGGCGTTACGCCTATTTCAGTTGTTGAGGTCTCTTTTTGTCGGCCTCATTCTACTCTAAGTCGCTTTCGCCGTCAGTCAACCTTACTTAAACAGAAGAGTAACTTAACTAGTAGAAAAAAATGTTAAAAAAGTGACGTGCATCCGGAAATGAAAGAGGATGGAGAAACGGAAGGACGTGGGCACCACAAGAAGAATCATATTGAGTTCACACCAGGCGAACTGAAACAGAAGTAGCAGCAGCGGTTCATGCTTTTTTAAGCAAAAGGCAAACATTAAGCAAAAAACTACTACACAACTTTTTCTCTCCTTTTTCAACAAAGTTGTTCATAGACGTGGAAAAATGTAGCAGTGGTGGTGGTGTGCTTGATCAAGAGGTGAAGAAAATGGTTTACTGTTTCTCTCTCTTTCCTTTTTGTTTTTCTTTCACCATTGGCATACATATTATTAATATTAATTCGGCAGGAATTTCTTTTTTGGTTTTGCAATAGACGTCGTGGAGGAGAAAGTGTGTGGAGAGAGAAAGTAAATCGAGCATGCCACATTTTTCTCTTCACGTTTCTCTAATTTTCTCTGGGAGGTAGAAAAGTGGAAACTTTTCTCTTTTTCTCTTCTTCTTCTTCCTACTAAAAATACATGTATCGGTGATGGTATGGTGGTAGAACAAAAACCTTTCAAGGATGATGATGATGATGATGACGATTATCAAAATGAAACAGCAGAAGGTGAAGTACCAGAAGTAAATGGGATTTGAACCCACACATACAGTAGTAGACTCGACAGCAGTGCAAACAAAGAAAGCAACAGAACATAAGAACAAAAAAAAAATATATATAAAAAGAAAATCTGTTTCCCTTTTTCTTTTGTGTGGTGACACGGATGGATGGACTCATTAACTTTTCCCTGGGCTACTATTCTATTTTTTCTAGTGCTACGCCAATCCTGAAAAAAAAGAAACTGCTACTACTCCACTACTAACATCACACTTCTTTTGTTTACTTTTTTACTCCACTTTTCTTTTCTCTCACTCTCGACTCCATCTTGTATATCCTTTTTCCATTTCTCTCTCGTCGTCTCGCCTCTGCTGATTGTTCTGGTAAAAATTAATGTATGCTCACTACTACCACTACTACTGTGAGCTTTCAAGCTACCTGGTTTTGTACAATAAATTGCTTTTGTTTGTTTTCTCCCGTCTTCTTGTTTTCCTTCATTATTTACTTTCTCTTTTTTTTCTTTAGCTTTCATTACCACACACACACACCATCATGCATACTTTATATTCTTCGTTTTGTTTTCCACCAGACAAAACCTGATATTTTGGACTAGACTAAAAACTAATGAGGAAAAGTAGTACTACTTAAGTAACCGAGAAAAATAAATAATCCGTGTGTATATGGATATTGCTTACCTGTAATAAATCTCTTGATTACGTCCAACATCCGCATCAGCTGCCGTAATCTTTGCAACTTTGGCCAACACCGGTGTATCCGCATTAACACCAATATCATAACTTAAACTTTCGAACACGGGTTGATTGTCATCTACATCTATTATACGTACGTAGACTAGAGTTTCCGCTTGCAAAATTGCAATCCTTTTGCTATTATTAAGGTCAACAGAAGCAGCAGCACCACCACCATACTTATTGGTCCTTGATGCTGAAGCTGATGGTTTTGTTGTAGTTGATACTGCTGCTGTTGCTGTTGTGGTCGTTTGTGCTGTTACTACTGGAGCCTTAATCCTCCTTCCTCTTAAATTGCTCCCTGCCGTTTCCAGCACACCATCAACATCAACAAGATTATCTTGAAGATTATTATTATTATTACTATTAACACTACTAGTTTTACTTTCTAGAACTTGTGTCACTTGTTTGTTTTCCTTATTTCTTCCCCTGCCACCACCACCACCCCGTCTTTCTCCACTTCCGGTACGATTTCTCGCTCGGGACCGATTACGACCGGTTTGCCTTCCACTACCACCACCACCATTATTATTATTACCATTACTACTACTACTATCATCGGCACGTGAAGTTCTTGAAACTGTTTTATTTCCTGAAGAAACACTACTATTATCCCCTCCCCCACCACCTCTTCTATTTCTTCTACCTCCACCACCACCACCACTGCCTGACCGCCTGTTTTTATTAATGACAACAACACCACCACCACTAGAATCATCGTCATTTTCACTTTTACTCGGCAGATTGTGAAGTTGGCTTACAAAACTTTGATCGTTTTGTACATCTTTTGCCACTGCTGCTGTATCGGTGTCACCCTCCCCAAAAAGTTTTCTTGTTGTTGTAGATTCCTCCTCTTCCCCCTCCCCCTCCACACCACCACCAACATCTTCTCCCTTTTCTTTTATTACATCACTGCCACTATTACCACTACCACTTGCACCATTTTTATTATTATTATTACTCTTATTTCTTCTTCTAGCAGTTCTTTCGTTATTACCGTTTTTATTTTTAGAATTAGCTACTGCTGCTACCTCACTTGCATCACCACTACCACCACTTGCGAAATTCAGGTCGTCAGAAATGATAAAACGTTGGTTGGGAGGAGGCAGCAGCATATTATCGCCATCACCATCACCATTTTTGTCCAAGTTTGGGGAAACAACGCGCTCAGTTTGTTTCCTAATAATCTCATGATGCCCGTCATCATCTTCTTCGTCTTCAATAATATTTAAACTTTCTGAAGGAGTAAATAGAGAGGAAGTCTTTTTGTGCGGTTTTAACGCTGACGATGAAGGAGAGAGACCACCGGAAGAGAAAGCTCGAAGAAAGTTATTATTATTACCACTACCACCACTGCTGCTGCTGCTGCTACCTAAACCTATTTTGGCCACATTCTTAGCACTAATATTATTATTAATATTACTGTTTTTGTTACTGTTATTATTGACAAGAGTGACATTATTATAAAAAGAAGAGGAGGAATTTTCTCCCGCTGGTGGTGTTGTTGCTGCCGGTTTTTCACTGGCGTAAACGGTCGCCTTGATTTGTACTTTGTACAACTCCCGGTATTCCCGATTAAGACTGCGGTCATTACTGCGGACGCGAATGACGAGAAAACTGAAATCTCCTACCTGACGAGACTCCACACGGAAAAGTTGGAGAGGATCCCCAGAGAGAATACTGTAGTGAATTTGACGAGAAAGTTCGGGTGGATTCCAAATCCCCATTTTATCCCGAACGGGAAGGATAACTGTGCCGGCAAATGAGTTTTCCGGTACTGTTGCGTTGTAGTGGGGCTGCGTGAAACGGAACTGGCTTGTTTCTCCAGAAATGGAACCACCATTTCCGGAAGCGTCTTTCTGATGCGGAGGTTGTTGGTGTGATGATGAAGATGATGATGAGTGATGATGATGATTGTTGGCAGTGTTGGGATCGTCACCCATCATCATCATATTGAGAAATGATGCGTCATCATTATTATCATCATCATCACTTCCGTGATGCGTGAAATGGTGCGTTTGAATTTTACTTTGTTGTGGTTGAGCTGCTAAACTAGAGATCTTTCTTGGTCCGCCCCCAACACGGTGAATATTTCCTCCGGGACTGCGGTGACCATATCTGTCACTATTATGAGTATCCCCAGTAAAGTCTACACCGTCACCACCACTTTTCAGAAAATGATGAAAATGTTGTTGTTGCTTCTGCTGCTGTGGATTTTCTTGTAGAAGCAGTAGACTTTTTAGATTTGGCCCCGAAGACACTTGTGATGAGGATGAGGATGACAATAAGTAACCTCCTGCTAGGCCTGGCACATGGTATGCCAGAACAACTAGCAGGAGAAGGGTTAGCTTCCTGGAAATCTTCATTACCTCATCATTCGCGTTTCTGGAATAAAAAATCAACAGAGAAAAAAAAATTGTTAATAATTATTTTCTCAAAATTAATTTTTTTATAGATAATCTTTTTTTATTTACTCTCATTACACGCTCAACTGATAAACTGCGCTGTTTAAATTTTACCATGAAAAAAAAAACACACAGACACACTCCAATTCATTTTTTATACCTTTTTTGGCTGATACCACAAAAAAAATAAGAAGCGCTATCGTCTTCTTATGTGCTTATAATCTTCTCGTATCAATCTTGCCTCGACATTTTCAGACTTTATTAGGCAACAAGTCATTTCCCCAGCTTTATTCTCTCTTAAAAAATCGCACACACACACACACACGGAATGAAATTTTTTTTTCTTGTGTGCGAAGCGAACAGCTAATCTGTTTAATCTCACATGCTGTGGTGGTGATGATGATGTTGACGTTTTTTGGTGAAGATTATTCAGCTTAAATACCTTTTTTTATTCCTTTCTTACACTCTCTACACTTGCCATATTTACAACCAATGTACAAAAAAAAAACTAATTTAGAGCAGTTTACTGTTTAGAGAGAGGCTGGAAGATTTGTGCACATGTTGATTCTTCTCCTTTTTTCATGTTGCTCTCTCGCTTCTCTCTCTCCAATAAACTAGACTAGTTGACTGAGTGCCTGCTGACAAGTGACTGATGGAGATATCTGTAGTGGTGATGATGATGTTGACGTTTTTTGGTGAAGATTATTCAGCTTAAATACCTTTTTTTTATTCCTTTCTTACACTCTCTACACTTGCCGTATTTACCACCAATGCACAAAAAAAACTAATTTGGAGCAGTTTACTCTGCTGTTTTTTTGCTAGTAGAGAGAAGCTGGAAGATTTGTGCACATGTTGATTCTTCTCCTTTTTTTATGTTGCTCTCTCGCTTCTCTCTCTCCAATAAACTAGACTAGTTGACTGAGTGCCTGCTGACAAGTGACTGATGGAGATAAAGCAAGATTGACATTGACAGATCTTAAGTTGGATTAATTACTGTACATGCATGCATGTAGGGAAATGGGTTCTCGGCTTGCTGGCTGGCGCTGCATTGTCGTAAAAAAAAGTCGTATAAAAATGCATAACACTAAAATAAAGTCCATATAAACGTATTTACATTTGTGCATGCTCGTAGTGTACTCAATGTTAGTAAATGCTAATAACTGACGTATACAGATATGCAATAATTATAAGCATGTTTTTTTGTGTGAATTGAATGTGCAAGTCGTATAATAAAATGTTTTTTATCAGTAGCATAAATATAATATGTATATAGGTGTATGCTCGCTTGCGGCTTACACTTTAACATTAAGCGCTTTGGTATGGCAGTTAAAACTGCAAGTCTGAAAGATGAGGTAACCAAATAGGTAAAAAAAATAATAAATGCTTTATAATAAGTGCTTAATATGTAAGGAAGGAGAACACCAGGAACGCGAAAGCAGAGACATGGATAATTTTTTTTTTTTCAGCGACATGACACAGTCGTCGGCGCCGTGTGGCTTCTGCTGCTGGTGATGTTACTGATGATAATAATGATGATGATGATGATGAGTTTAGTTTAAACAAAAATCATGGTGATGTGGTGATACTGAAATGGTGAGTCTCTACTCTTGTCATTCTTATCATGGCCATAGTCATAATGATGGAAACTGGTGTATGTATGTCGTGGTGTGCGTTTTATGAATTTAAAGGAGTATGGATGTATGTTAGTCTTCACTTTAATTCAGCTTAAAATCTGATACTTAATTATGTACATAAAATTAAACATGATACGTCTGCTTCTGTCTGTCTCTGTGTGTGTCATCTTGTGTCTTTCTCATTACCAACGTAGTTTTCTGTATTGTTGAAGCAGCAAAGTAAAAAAAAAACAATGGTAGTACGTATATTTGATTAAAATGTGTGTTGGCTCTTAGTAGTGTGAGATATGCGAATGCGATATGTGGTGAATTTAAAAGGAGACAACAACTGTAAAACATGCAGCGCGGCGGTGGTGACAAGAATAAAAAAGTGAATTATGGAAAAGTAAACAAAAAAAATTAAGAATGTGAATGGGGTGGCATTAAGGAGTTAAATTTAAGGAGTAATGATATAGCTGAAATGAGCATTTTAAGTACTATGCGTTTTATTTATGCAGTATGGTGATTTACATCCAACTCTTTTCAGACATCTTCCAGCCTGTGTAAGTATACCTAGATGTAAAATTCTTAGGAGATGGATCATGCATTGCGTACAGCACCATTTTAACTTCGAACATTTCTACCTCCTGTTTACTACTTCACATTGACTAATTCAAAAGCTGGAGGACTGTGAACCTGCACATTCCCAGTGTCGTTTAGAGTAAAAATTACTTTAAGGTGGCGCTGAAATGAACAAATTTTCATTATTGATCCGTTCAAATCTCCACTCCATTTCTGTTACTTCTACTCTTTAGTACTTATTTACATCCAACTCTTTTCAGACATCTTCCAGCCTGTGTAAGTATACCTAGATGTAAAATTCTTAGGAGACGGATCATGCATTGCGTACAGCACCATTTTAACTTCGAACATTTCTACGTCCTATTTACTACTTCACACTGACTAATTCAAATGGTGGAGGAATTTGTATCTGGAGTGTAGAAGTGTGGTTTAAAGTAAAAATTACTTTAAGGTGGCGCTGAAATGAACAAATTTTCATTATTGATCCGTTCAAATCTCCACTCCATTTCTGTTACTTCTACTCTTTAGTACTTACTACTGGCAACTGATGAGGTGCAAACATTTTACCAAACTTAATTATATGTACGTATTTTTTTTATAAAAAGAGCTATGCACACCACAGTTGCAAAACACACAAGTTTTTAAGTATGCAACAAGTAGTCAAAATAAATAAAATGGTACACATAATTTAGATTACTTTGACTTGATTACTACTGACTTCTTAACTTTTTCCTCTCTTTGTTAAAAAAGTTATCGCTGCTAATTCATCAAAACTACAAGTGAAATTATAATGCACCTACTCAACCGCACGGCACCAGCACCACATAAAAAAAGACGATAAAACCATTTCTCAATATTTATAGGGATGACCTAATACTACTGCAACCACCACCACCACCATCACTACATTACTAGCTCTATGATATATCCAATTCACTCACACTACTGCTTAAAGTATGTATATTCAATTATTATAGCTATTTGTTGCTGTTAGTACTTTTTTTGTCTGGCAGGCATGACATGGTATTTTTTTTCCTTGATGATGCATTCTATAAAGTCATTGCCTTCAATTTTCTCTAGCCAATACAGTTTTTTTCTCCCTCTCTTCTCCTGTCTCAATGATGACGAAAATGACACTAATGACCTTTCCTTTTTTGCAATGGTAAAATCGGCGGAAAGGCCAAATTGCAAACTATAAAGAAAAAAAACCAACCAAAAAAGTTTTTGAATGCGATGACATTGGCATTCCACCTTTCGTCGCCATCAAAATAAAGTGTCCTTTCATCTAATCCCACCCCCTCATCCATTAGAAATTTCGCATTTTTTCTCAAGTGTTATCATCACACGTCATATCAAATCACAATAAAATTGAAACCACACGCTATACATAATAAAGCCCATATTACGGAAATTAATTATGAATAAATTGACGCAGTTGAATTTTCAATCAGAAATATACACCGCCAGTTATCCATTACTGTAATAGGTACACCCATTTTTTTGCCGCTTTTGAAATAGACCAAGTCAGTCATGAGGAATGAAGCCTTATGAAAAATGCAAAAGCCGAATTTGCACAACTTTTTATCACCGCCGCCAGATCCGCAACCAGTGCTCGCTCACTATCAGCGAGAGAGATTCAAACTTATGTCTTTTTCCTTTCACGGGACAATTCATCTTTTTTTATATCTATCTTAGGTAATAACAATAATAATAAAAGTAAGAAATCGTATAATGATTGACTACGTCTCCAGAAAAGATGAAATATGATAATAAAAAAAATGGAACAGTGGGTCTTCCTTTTCTTTTCATTCTTCTCTTCCGTTTCGTCTTCGTCTCGATCATCATCTCCTCCTACTCACACAATATCCATTTGGATGATGATGAAACTGCATTTTTATTAGAACATCAAACATATCATCTAATCTATTCCACTTCCATTTTTGGTTCAGTCAGTGTAGATCCCATAATATATTTTTTTTTACCTTGTTGATAGTCCCCCCACCACTACTATCATCTCCATACCACGCTACCACAATAAAAGCTACCTCAGTATTATCATCATCCTCACAGATGTTGGATCTTCACATATTTTTTTGGATTACAGCTTATTACCATACATTTCACCATTATCATCGACATCTTATATGTGCCACCCTCCTCTGTCATATTAGTATCCTGGCTGGATAAAGCCAATGAATTCTATTTTTTTCTCTCATTTTAAATTCATTACGATACATACCGTAGCAGACCAAGTCAGTGTTGGACACGTTTTATCCTCGGTTCACACCTCCATTTTATTATTATTTTTAATATATTTTTTCCTCCTTCTTTTCTTTACGAGCTTATTCTATATAAAAATTTTGTGGTTATTGTAAACTCAGCAGGTTATCATCGGCTATCATGATCATAATATCATCATCAACTCTGCCATAAATATCCTTCTCTAGATTTACAACTTTGGTGACTGACTAGGTTTAGCCATGGCATGGCCACTACTGCATAATTCTGTAAAAATGCTTGTTGGAGGGTGGAAACAAGTGAAATTGATTGCTTTTTATGAGATATTTTTTTACAACGTAAGAAATGAATAATTCCATTTTGGAAATATGTACAACGTTCTAGCATTATTTTCCAGTGAAATTTATAAGGAAAACTACAAGATGTTAGTTTTTATGTATCATCATCAACATCATCACAGTCATAGTGCGAAAGGTCATACTCCAGCCGGAGCCGAATCGTAGAAGTAGTGGTATCGGTATCATCACCCACCACAATCCCATGTTATATTATTATAACGGGAGATTATATCTGGTTATGATTGCGAATGAGTGCATTTTATGACTGCAGGAAAAGCAAGTAAAGCATGTTGTTCGTGAATCTTATCGAATAGCTGGTCGCGTTTTGTCGTTGTCGTCATTGTCAAATTATACAAGAGTGTCATCAAGAAAATATTATACAGCAATAAAATTTATGCCACCTTTCCACCATCACCTACCAACATTATTACATAAACTACATATATTGCTCATCATTCATCCATATTGTCATGTATCATTGTACAGTTCCACTGAAAGTCAACCCATTTTTTTTTTAATAGAGTCGAGCCAGTTGTGTAATATGCGTGTATATACTGTGTAGCTTTAGCTTTTAGCTGACTTAAAGAGGACACGACAGAAAAAAATATTTTTTATGAGATGTCATTTATTACAGCAGCAAGCACCACCACCATACCATTCCAGACATCCTATGACTTTTTTTTGGGGGGGGGATCGGTAGCAGTAGTGGTAGTGCTAGTGACTGTATCCATTCACAGCAAAAAATAAAAGAGATGACTTGCATTTGCAAAAAAAATGAAATGGTAAAAATGCTGGATAGAAAATATGGCACTTTTTTTGGTACTGCATTCTTCCGAAATAAAACTTATTGTCTGAAATTTGTGTTCACGCTTCTGTGTGGCATGGTATGTATCTGTACTCTCCTGCTTCATTTTCATGATGAAGAGCGTTTCAGCATTATTTTTCCTTTTGCGTCTTTTCATCTTCCTAATTCAACTCACTTCACTTTTACACACAAAAAAAATCCAAAAAAAGGGAAAAAATGAAGTGTATAATTTTTTATCACGTTTCTTTATCTCTACTTCTACTGCTACTCGCCTTTTTCCTGAGAACGTAACCTACCTATGGTAAATTTAGTAGTAGAGCAGAGAGGCGACCGAGAATTTATACTGTATCTCATGTCGTCTTATCTCATTTTCTAGCGCAAAAAAGGAAATGAAGTAGGTTTTCTTCTTCTTTGTCCGGAGCATATGGAGAAATAATGTTCTACTTATTTATTTTTTTTACTACTACATACTACTGTCATAATAATATTCACTGAGACGACAACTGTCACCGGCTCCACGTCTTTTTTTCTTGTGTGTGAGATATTATGCATTGTACGCTTGCTTTTTACGGTAGTTTTTTTGCACATGTGTGTGTACCTATTTAAAATATGCATTTTGCTTTTTTATGCAAGATTTGTCATCAACGCAAAAAACGAGTATTTTCTGTCGAACATTTTTGCGATACTGGAATTAGAGATATTACTATTGCAAGCTTTATGCTGTTAACTTCATCAATGAAATTGTCACCTTTAATATTCATGAGTCTGCTGCTTAACATTAAAAATTTTAACGACGTTCACATTAACATTCAAAGTTTCATGGGGAATAAATAATACTTTTTATTGTTTGTTTTTATAAACCATTATTTTTCTGAATAAGCAACAGAGTCCGTTCTAAACCTAATTAATCTATAATTAATTTCCTTAGGATTGATCATCATCGTATCATAAAGCTGAAATCTCGACGTGGTAAATAAGAGATTTCCAACACCATCAAAACTAAATGTATCTGGCCACTGCAAATCTTTTGAATTTTGCACACTTCTAGCCGCTCTAGGTAGCTCAGTAGGACTTCCATTTGTGTCAATACTGTAAACCGCGGACTCAGGTAAGCTTCCAAAATACCAGCGACCCCGATTGTCCATCGCAGTACCGTCCGCTTGTCCCATGGGTTTCACACCTAAATCCTGCACCACACTATCGGGCAAAGTAGGATTCTGCTTGAGAGTTGCAGCATCCCTTAAAACTGCTGTTGGTACAGAGTACACACGATCACCAGCAATTTTTGAGTAGAACAAGGCAGAATAATTGGTAGATTTTGGTGTAAGTCCCAGTCCAGTTTGACCAAAACTTACCTCTGCAGTAACACCATTAATTGTAACTGACGATTTACTTAAATCCGGTTGCATGGATGAATGCGTGGCGTACCAGGAATCGTTATTTTTGTAATCGTACATTATTATTGTGCAGGTTATGTTCAAATTGGAAATGTAAGAGTGGCACTGTTCTCTAGATAAGCAAGCTATTTGAATGTCCTTGATTACGTTTGTATCACGAGGAACAACTTTCTCTGGAAATTGATAGATTCTGTCTACTTTGTTCGAGACCAAATCATAAATTACAAGCTTTGCAGGGCAAACACTTTTTGGTATTTCAGTAAGTAGATCCACTCTTCCTACGTCAACAATCCAGAGACGGTTGTATGGATCTAGTTCCATGGCCTGGACTAATTGAAGTGCTGAGCAGTTGCCGATTTCCTGCATTTCCCAGCTGGGAAAAGGGCTTAATTTTGGACCTTGGTTTTGTTTGAAAAATTGGTCAACGAGAGACTTTTTGTAGGAAATTACGTTCAGTGTTGAGGGAACGCCGGAACGGTATCTTGGTGTGGCTAGGAATATCATGTCTCGGTATATTTTTAGTCCTGTTATGGCACAATTTATTTGCACAAAATTGCCATTCTGAATTGACTCGTTGCGAACAGAGTCGTTAGGAAAAAGGTAATCTGCTTGTTTCCATTCGTAGTACACTTCGTAATTGTTGAATTGCGAGGATACGATTAATGGAGTTAAAAATATTAGAAGAGAAAATAGAATCTTCATTGTTTTCAGAACTTTTGTTTGACAAAATTTGCAAAAATAATTTACCTTCTCGTGTCAAGTGTCAATGCAATAATAACTGTTATTTACGTCTGTACCTGTTTATTATGCTAATTATTCTAATAAATCAATGCATGTATGGCACATTTTGTCAATTAATTAATTCACACCTTTCCACAAATCATTTTTTATTACAGATAGCTGGGAATTATTGGGTCGACAATAATGCACACAAAACGAATGCAATAAAGAGCTCAGCTCCACGTGGTGTCTCTTTTTTTATTGAGTTTTGCAATTCCCTAGATTCCTCCTGGCATCTAATATAATTAACCTAATTATTTATACTCTTTGTTTTGCATTCTAGCAAAACCCACTTGCCATTGCATTGCCTTTCAGGAAAACATTTCTCCTTAAAAAATCATAAAATCAAATAACATCGCCATAAATACTATGTTATCGTGCCAAACGGAAATTAAGAGAATTTGCTCATTATTTTAACTGCACGATTTTCAATCGACAATAATGCACACAAAACGAATGCAATAAAGAGCTCAGCTCCACGTGGTGTCTCTTTTTTTATTGAGTTTTGCAATTCCCTAGATTCCTCCTGGCGTCTAATATAATTAACCTAATTATTTTTTATACTTTTTGTTTTGCATTCTAGCAAAACCCACTTGCCATTGCATGCCCTTTCAGGGAAACATTTCTCCTTAAAAATCATAATACCAAATAACATCGCCATAAATACTATGTTATCGTGCCAAACGGAAATTAAGAGAATTTGCTCATTATTTTAACTGCACGATTTTCAAATGAAATTTAAATTATGTATGATATGTACTCTTCCTCTGTGACAAATGCTTTATTAAATACACTGGTTTGGACTTGAGTGAAAAAAAAAAAATTTTAAATTTAAAAGGTCAGCATCACTTTTATACTAACGTACTGAAATGTCAAAATATTTTTAAATAAATCATTTTTTCACAAAGTTCAATGCATCTTATACCACTTTATTATCCAACTTGTGAAACCATTAGATTGGCAATTTTCGTCATAAAAATGACGAAATAATTCATCGGAAAAATGTTATTTAAAAAATTTTCAATTAGTTCAACAACATCAGTGTCAAGATATCTGCTAGTCATTAATATAATCCTTTGTGACAGTGAAACCAGCCAATCTTGCTATTAGTGAAATCAAACATTTAATAATAATAGTAACAAGCGGCATTTACACTCAACATCACACAGAGAAAATACCACCTAAATCATTCCCATCACATATATCTGTATTTGATGTCAGTGATGAGTGCAAAATTTGTGAGTTCAACCGTAAATCAAATAGTAGCATCACTTTTATACTAACGTACTGAAATGTCAAAATATTTTTAAATAAATCATTTTTTCACAAAGTTCAATGCATCTTGTACCACTTTATTATCCAACCATTAGATTGGCAATTTTCGTCATAAAAATGACGAAATAATTCATCGGAAAAATGTTATTTAAAAAATTTTCAGTTTAATAACTGTAGTGTTAAAATTCCTACTAATCATTACTACCAGCCTTTCGGAGATAGAAAGCTCGTTAATCTTCCTTCACCTTGTACTTAACATTCAATAATAATAGTAACAAGCGGCATTTACACTTAACATCACACAGAGAAAATACCACCTAAATCATTCCCATCACATATATCTGTATTTGATGTCAGTGATGAGTGCAAAATTTGTGAGTTCAACCGTAAATCAAATAGGCAGATAGAGAAGAGAAGAGAAAAACAGACACCAAAACTAGCAGAAACTCGCCTCACATGAATAAGCATTTATGCTTCATGAGGCGTGATGATGATCATAATGCTAATTCTAATAACGATGATGCTGTGTGTGATGATGATAAGCTATTCAAAGCAGATGAAAAAAAAATCTTTTATAATAAAATTACTTTTTATTGCAATAATTATAATAGTCAAATAAGTGTGAGAGAAAAAAAACACTTGACTCATTTTCACTGCTACAGGTTTGCTGGAATATTATCTTTTTTTTGTGGAACACAGCTTTGATTAAAACGAACAGCTTCTCAAAAATTCGGAATAAAAGATTGCTTTTTTTTGATTCACCACTGCATCATCATGACAAGTGGAAAAGAGTAAAAATTAAATGTCAAGTCCAATAAAAAGCCATA
>JAHZMZ010001052.1:5871-17985 GCA_027743805.1 Lepidocyrtoides sp. E14 | reverse complement strand
CACTTTGCTACATTGATTGATAATTTTTAAATCTTATTTACGGTGCCTAAATGCGCTTTGCAGCAGTCTTCCCCTCGCTTTGTTCGACCAACAGACTTCATGGTCAATCACTGAGCCCCACGAATTTCGCGCGAATAAGTGGAGCAGCCAGTCTATCATTCATTAAGTTTGAACAGCTGCTAGGTGCATAAATTTGAACACCACTGGAAACAGCTGTATATTCTGGAGTGTTTTTGGATTACAAGCTCGACTGGTGGTAACACCGATTTGGAACATAGGCAATTAACACAATTATAGTTTTTCTGGTTTCTGTCCTCGTGGAAGCATCAAAGTAATTAATTTAAGGCATTAATACCAGTTACGGCGAGCGGTATTAAGATGTATTGAAGTACATATTTACATTTTGATTGTGATATTAAAATAGAAGCCAGACACCAGAGAAGTAAAAACCGTGAGAAATACGTGCATCATTTGACAGGACAGTATAGTTTGAATTTCAGGACCTCTTGAAGTAAAAATTAGCTTTTCTAGAGGGATAGTATTACGTGCAGAGGTCATTGGTGGATACTTGTTTGGTGCTCGGAAGGGCAAACTGCTGATGATCCAACAGTGAGTGACTGGCCAGTGAGTTCTTCAGTTTTGTGTTGAGACTTGATAGGTGAGGGTGATATAAAAACTTACTAACAAGAGTGATAACGACAAGTGAAAATAATTCCACGCCATTATGTCTCATGCCATTGGTAGGATGGGCGTCTGTCTTGGAGTGCTCTTGCTTTGTCATACGGGATATTCAGTATCTCAGCGTAAGTTGATCTTTGTTCTCGGAACATTTATTGGTTCATGTTCGTTCATTGTTTTTCATTCAGTTCAGGAACACGAACTGTTGTGAGATGGAGTAGTACGAGTTATCATTACAAGAAATTAGTTCCCCATAAACTAAAATGTTATCATTGATCAGTGAAAATACTTCCTTTTTCTTACAGATTTACAATTCTTGCGATACAACGAAGAAGAATTTACTTCCTTACCACTGGATGTATGTCTATTTTTACGAGACTTTATTTCATTGTCTACATTTTGTTAAAATTGGCTAACTGCATGCAACTGTGAAAAACCAATCAAAATTGTTCCATATACGTATATAAATGTTCCATATTTTAATACGTGGGTATTATGTTGTCAATGTATTCTAGATGGTGTTGGAGGCACTACTTGGAGTAGCTCTTGCTATTTGGGGGGCCTCTGCTACTAAAACTTTTAAAGAAATTCGAGCCGTCGAAGATATAGCTTGCAAATCCTTCGAATCTTTCTTCAACCGCCCCAACTTCATGACGTTTAGCCACCGAGGAAAGAAACTTTTCGGAATGACATCGTAAATTGCTATTAAAACCATGCGTGTTGTAAATATGTTGATGCGCGTTAAATCCGCCCCAACTTCATGACGTTTAGCCACCGAGGAAAGAAACTTTTCGGAATGACATCGTAAATTGCTATTAAAACCATGCGTGTTGTAAATATGTTGATGTGCGTTAAACAAAAATTTGTATGAATGGTGTCAAATGTAAAATGATTTTGATATATTGAGTCTTTGTGACTTCTGTATTTTATAAATAACCTATCTTAGTCAAGTTTATAATAGTTTTCACAGAGAAATTTAGTAGTCAAATAATCAATGCTGTTTGTTGTAAACTTTTCCTCTATCCTTTAAACTTTATTGTAATAATAATAATTAATTTAAAGTAAAGTAAAACATATTGAAAACACTTCAAGAATTTAATTTTTAGATGTAGTCGAAAGTTTGTAGAAAAAAGTTTTGTAATGAATCCCTTACATAAATGGCTTATGCTTCCAGTCATGTTGGAAATCATTGAAGCAGTAGAAACTGAAACTAATACTAACCGATGCTCACCATTGTCAACTTAGTTCTATTTTGATTAATTTGCCAAATGTTTTGAACTTCGTAATGATCCAAAAACCGATCAATTTCCTCTGCGTTGTTCACACCAACTCGGCGACATCTTTCACGAATAGCTGGGACCTTCACAGTAATTTTATCCTGAGATTCATCCGCTAATTGACGAACAATTTTCAAGATTTTGTCACCCACGGTCTCTCGTCGCTGTGTGAATTGTTGGGCGGCTAATAATAACACAGTTCATTAACTTTGTATTCTTGAAAATTTGTAGTTGCTTTTTCGCAATCAGAGAAGAGCAGTAGTCTAGTTTTAAATATAGAAACTTACGTTTAGTAGAATCTCGCGACCTTTCAACTAAACGAATGGCTTCCTGTACATCATCATCAATGACAACATCGGACATTCTAAGACGGGCCTAGAATTTGCATGTAAATACATAAGATAAGTTCATGTAATTGAGATGTAGATGTAACTGCTTGGTGTTGATAAGTAGATTCATTAGAGCCTTACCAGAGCAGTAGATAAACGCAAAATTGCCAACAAGCTTCTTGGCGATGTAAATGTATTCTCTTTGCTGCTCCCATTCCTTGCCTCTTTCCGCAATTCCACGTAGGCAGTAACCAACTTATCGCTGAGAGACTGTGGAACAGTGGGAGTCATTTTGCGGCACGAGATTATGTATCGTCTCATAAGGGACATGTCCAAAGGTTTCAAAGTTGATGGGGGTTCATGAAGATGCTGATGCACATAGGTTATGTGCTTGGCCAAACGGAGATCTTCCTGCTCATCTGGCTTATCCTGTAAAATTATGTGCATGGTAGATAAATTACTCTCTAAGCAGCAAAATATGCAGAATCAAATCAATTTTCATATTAATGCAATATACAAGCATGGATAGTCAGGTAATTCAAGGTACACACCTGGATTAGCCATAATAGATCAAATCGAGACAGTAAAGCTGCAGGCAGATTGATGTTATCCTGAATACTTCTGTTTGGGTTGTATTTACCATAAGCTGGATTAGCCGCTGCCAAAATTGATGTTCGAGCGTGAAGAGTAGTGAGAATTCCGGCCTTTGCGACTGAAATAGTTTGCTGTTCCATTACTTCATGAAGCGCTGTTCTATCAGCTTCATTCATTTTGTCAAATTCATCAATGCAGCAGATACCTAAAGTGAAATTACAAAATTAGCATTCATAACACCAATATTACTAAAAATAATACAGTTTGCAAGTTATTCATGATGCAACAGCAGCCTCTCGTTTAATTTTGATTTCTATTCTTCACTAACCCTGATCGGCAAGCATGAGAGAACCAGCCTCCAAAGTCATAATTCCAGTAACTGGATCTTTCATGATAGAGGCTGTTAACCCGACCCCTGAACTTCCTCGTCCAGACGTAAGTTGGCCTAGTAAATTAAAATAAAGCAATATAATTAACTAGCTGAACATTTTACATGTGGATTGAACCGACAATAGACTAAACTGACTTACTCCTAGGAGCTAATCTATCAATATACGACAACAGTTGAGATTTTGCAACGCCAGGATCCCCCATCAGACAAATATTGATCGTACCACGAATTTTCAAACCGCCAACATTTCGCTCTACGCCACCTACCTAAGAACATAGTTTGAATAAACAATTTAACGCTTTTGTATTGCATACAAAAATGCAAATAATGATATGCCTTACCAGCATAAGAAGCAAGGACTTTTTGACATCATCATGTCCATAAACTTCAGGTGCAATTGACGCCGCCAACTTGTCGTAAAAGTCAGATTCTCTGATTTCAGACATCTCTGCTTCAGTCAGTTCTCCACCAACTTCTCCATCATCCCACTTCGATAATGGCGTAACTCTCTGCATATGTACAAACAGGAAGTAAACTGATTGTTCGTTTTGTTTGCTAGACACAAAAACGTTCAAACCTACACAGATGAATTCCGAGTCTAAGTGTTCACTTACATGTGCTTCCAAAAATGTGTCTGTTAACAACCCTGAAGAAACTTGGGCGAATCCTGTGGCTTTGGATAAAGGAAGAAAGATTCCTGAGATGGCCACATGATCACCAGCAGTAGCTTTTCTGGTTGTTTCACCTCTACAATATACAACCAATGATCTAGGTACATGACCCGCCGGAACATCAGAACTTTGCTCCTGGACCCTAAGTTCTTGGAATCTCATAAATTTGGAACCTCTAGTTTGAAGCATCAGCCGACCACCGGTACGATTAGACTTGCAAAAATCGGAATTGCACATTACTTGCGGGCTGAAGCTTGGTCCAATAATGCTTTGAAACGTTTCCGCAGAGCAAGTGTCACATGAGTAAGTAGCAACAGTCAAAAGTGGTCGAACTTCAGACGCACGAATGACAGTCCCATTTACAGTGACCAATTTTCCGACCTGCGGAATTAAAATGTATTTAGATAAGTATCTCATTTTATGCAAGCATGACTAATGGTTGGAAAAACTGCGGCAATGCTTTCTGTGATATCTATGCTAAAATACCTGATCAGCCCGAAGTGCACGAATACCAATGCTTTTTACAGCAGATCTTGGTTTCCAGTAAACTTCAAAGCGCCGCATTAATTCAGGAGGAAACTGAGCCTCAACCGATGGTTGTGTTTGTGCCCCTTGGTCATCTTGGTGGCGTTGCGCATTGGTCAACCGATGCTCAATGTATACATCCAGTGAATCCTTATTTTTGGCTGGGGCTTCCCTAGTTTTGTAGTCTGGAATTAGTTCGGAAATGGCGTCACCAAGAATGTCAATGTACCTAAACAAATAAGAGTTCAGTGAAACTTTAATGATTACCATTTGTAGATCAAATAAATTTGCATTACATATTCAAAACCACTGACCTTTTCGCATTCTGTTCAATATTTTCTACCAACTGCTCATTGTCCTCGTGCATGTACAAATCATCTAAATCCACAACTATCTCTATTTGCTCACGATTGGCCACAGCAGTAATCTGCTTCGCATATTTGAAATCTTTTCCAGCCCCTCTTCGTCGTGATGATGCGTAGTACTCCGCAAGGAAATTCTTCAATTTATCTACAGTTTGGAAATAAATTACCTTCATTCTTTGCATTGTTCTGATGAAAAAAAACTATATTTTTTCGCAAAGTAATCATATTCATACCCTTGTCGGCGTCGTAGTCAAATGCAGCCATTTTGCAAGGGGCGGTGAAACCCGGTTTTGTCGGTATACAATATATTGGACGGTTGAAGCCCTTTAAGCCAAGCAGACCTACAACACAACACAACCCAAACTTTCAAAATAGAAACAAAGTAGTAGCTTACTTTTAAAATGTTCAAAGAGTTAAAGACTGTCAAATAAACAACCATTTAAATCATCAGTTGTCAATTCACTTACGTTTTCTCTTGGTCAACTACAAAATTACACACTTGAAACCACGTTAGTAAAAAATTTCTGTTTCAAAACGCTTTGGTAAGTAAATTTGATTATGGAAGAAAGGTTAACAAATTTGTGTGGAGTAAGTAACGAACACTTGGCTCCTAGAACAGACAGACAAAACTGATTTTTCAGGTTGCCCTCTTTCTTAGTTTGTGTTTATTTGCACAACGAACAAGCACCTAGGCTTACAGCACAGTAACAGTCAACACAAAATTAAGGGTTACTTTCTTTCAATTGAAAGTTTCGGTTAATAAGCCCTTTCTCCCTTACACATCAAGATATTATGGTTCGGTTGGCAGTTTTTGTATCCTCCTGTAAACTAAAGATCTAGTTTGGAAATTTGGCTTTTGTTCTTCCTTGTGCTTTGTTATTCTACTCAACTCTCTCGCTCCCTTTTGTTTTCCTCCGCAGTTCACACATAGAGCATACACAGCTCACACAAGAAAAAGGTATAAAGCTGTCTGTCAAGCTGTTGCAGGAAAAGCCCTCGCGTCTGTTGGATTGGCTGCGAGTGAGAAATGTTAAAATACAGCCGGGTACCTCAAAGCACTATTCTCACAAAGTACGACATCTACAATGTTAATGTTATCCACCTTAGTCGTGTTTAGTTTGATGGAGCTGTTTACATTTTCGTTCAAACTCAAACCATATGAGTGTCATGCTTCTTTATTTTGGCTAGTCTATGTCTTGGCTTGCTTGAGTCAAATATAGTGCAGCAGATTTTGTAAAATTTTTAGTAAATTTAGTGAAAAACTAAATTTGACAATACGTTAGTCTTAACTGTATATAGATGTAATGCGTTTTTTGAAATTTGGCTTGGCCGTGGTCACGCTAATTTTAGTTATTAATAGTTATTCCTGCAGTTAGGACTCTGAAGGATTATGATTCGTTGGTAATCGAATCATTAGATTCCGGAACCATTTTTTTCAACTCAAGGCGTTGCCAAAATTTTAAGGGTTAGCAGGTTGTCAGGAGTTAAGAAAGGACTGCTAAGTGCTATGTAGATCAAATTGTGTTGTTTTTATTGTGTAGATTGTAGTGGATGGTGGAGTGGATGTAGGTTAGTAAATGTTTGTGAAACTTACTTATCAGAGAACAGTGCACCAAGAACTTTGAAACAGAACGTCTGTGGTCGGTTATGGTCCAAAACGTTTGAAATACTTACACACTCACTTGGAATCGTCTTGCTGAATGAGACGAGACGAAAGGGAAATATTTTATCTGAATATAGTTTTTAGGTTAGAATTTTTAACTTAGGAAAGCCGCAAAATGGTCAAGGAACAGTATCGAGAGAACCGTAACTGCTACAGAGTGTAAGTATTCTCCAAAAGAGCAAATTTGGACAAATCCATGAAATATAATATTATGGCGTTTTATCATGGTTATGTTTGACCTGTAGAGCCTCTGTGCGGTTCTCGGTGGGAAGTGCGGAAGATACCGCTAAACAAGGTCATCTTCGTGTTATGGCTAAGCACCTGTACCAGCAGGATGGAATGCGAACACCGGTGTCTCATGGAGTTTTAGACAGAAGAATGGGAACATGTGGAAAGGATTCCAAGTGCGCGACCTGTAAGAATAATGAAGAAATTGCTGTTCTTGTTGTCCATACCTAATCCCGTCAGTGTGTAAAGTTTAATTTTTGGTTGATTAATTTCCCTGTTTAAAGGTGGTAAAGGTCTTCAAGACTGTGTGGGCCATTTTGGCTATTTGGACCTTGAACTTCCGGTTTTCCATTGCGGTTACTTTGGGATGACCTTAAACATTTTACAGTGCATTTGCAAGGTACCTTCATAGATTTTGTCGGGTAGTTTTATTCACAGCTTTTAAAAGCGAAACTGATACGTTTCTGCATAATATATTGATATTATTTTTTGTAGGAATGTGGATCAATACTACTTAAGCCAGAGGATAAGGAATATTGGAGAGTTAAGAGCTCAAATCCTCATCTCCCGTACTTGGCAAAAAAAGCAATGAGAAAGAAAATTATTGCCCTTGCAAAGAAAATGCATATTTGTGCATATTGTGGTGCGCCGAATGGTGTTGTTAAAAAGTGCGGAATGCTGAAGATAGCTCATGATAAGTACCGTTATGCCAAGTCTAGTGAAGAAGTCAGAAACCTGTCACGTAAGATAATTGATTTTTGGTTTAACTAAATCACTTTGTATATTTCCGTATCAGAAGAATTTTAATGTGTATATTTTTCTCTCTAGAAACATTTGAAAAGGCCACATTAGCGAAATTTGCACAGTTGGATCCAACGATAGACATATTAACTCCTCTTATGGTCAAGAGTTTGTTTCAGAGAATTTCCATGTCTGACGCCGCTTTACTCTTGATGGGTTCTGACTCGGGTTCAGGAGCTCCAGCAGATTTAATATTGACAAGAATACCAGTGCCTCCTATATGTATACGCCCCTCTGTCGTGTCAGAGCTGAAAGCTGGAACGTAAGCAAAACTAAACGAAAAAGAATTTTTTATTCTTATCATCATATTACCATTAAGGCTAGTATGAATTTAAAGACATGAAAATCTTAATGGTATTCTAACAGAACAGAGGATGATATTACAATGAAATTAAGTGAAATATGCTTCCTCAATGAAGTGCTGACAAAGCACAGGGAATCTGGAGCTAAAGTGGAAATGATTGCCGAAGATTGGGACTTTATACAAACGCAATGTGCTCTAGTAATTAATTCCGAGATGTCTGGAGTACCTGCTAATATGGGAAAAAAGAAGTCTGGTCGCGGCTTTGTGCAGAGACTGAAAGGGAAACAGGTATTGTTTTTGGCATTGTGACGCAACGATTATTATATGCATCCAAGAAATCCGAGCTTGGCTTAAAGTTAAACGAGCACACTTTAAATTACAGGGGCGCTTTCGTGGTAATTTATCTGGCAAAAGAGTAGATTTTTCAGGACGTTCCGTTATTTCCCCTGACCCAAATCTTCGTATTCAACAGGTACTTGTGTATGAATTTGAACAAAATTTACAAGTTATAAAAGTTACAGTTTTTGTAAAATGAAGTATTGCTTGGTTTTGGTTTACGTTTAGGTGGGTGTTCCTGTCCACATGGCAAGAGTATTAACATATCCAGAAAGAGTCACACCACATAATATTCAATGGCTTCGAATGCTTGTTAAGAATGGTCCAGAAATCCATCCCGGTGCAAATTTTATTGAAAGCAAAGACAAGAGTTTTAGAAAGTTTTTAAAGTACGGTGATAGAAAACGAATGGCAGCTGAATTAAAGTATGGAGATATTGTTGAACGTCACGCATATGATGGAGATGTAGTCCTGTTCAATCGGCAACCATCCCTCCATCGTCTCAGTATTATGTGTCATCGAGCAAAAATTATGGAAGGAAGGACCCTAAGGTTTAATGAATGCGTTTGCGCTCCGTATAACGCCGATTTTGACGGAGATGAAATGAATCTCCATTTGCCACAAACTGAAGAGGCAAAAGCTGAAGCGCTGACATTAATGGCGGTAAGCCATTGTTGTACTATATGTTTTATCGTAACTGATGCCCGTCCTTCCTGTCTACTGAAATGCTATTATCTCAAACTTTCAGAATGAAGCCAATTTGGTAACGCCGAGGAATGGGGAGCTAATCATTTCTGCAACCCAAGACTTTTTAACTGGTGCTTACTTGTTAACGAATAAAAACATGTTTTTCTTCAAACCGGAAGCAGCCCGAATCATTGCTTGGGCAGCCGCATCTTTAGATGAGTACATTGAGCTGCCACCACCAGCAATATTCAAACCAATGCAAATGTGGAGTGGAAAGCAGTTAATATCTTTAGTATTTAGACCGAACCGTTTTTCGAAAATTAAACTTAATATTAGGGCGAAAGGTAAAAACCATTCGGGTTCTAAAGAAGAGATGGACGTCAATGATACATGTGCGTAATAACAAAATATGAATAATCAATGTTCATGCATACTCTACTTTGTTTATTTCGCGTTATCTGGAAACGAAAACGTCACTCCAATTTTTTAAATTTTGCAGTTGTAGTTGTGCACAATTCGGAGCTTTTGGCTGGAGCTCTAGACAAAGGAACATTGGGGTCTGGGGCAAAAGCTAATGTGTTTTATGTTCTCCTAAAAGACTGGGGAAAGGTAATTGAAACCCCACTTTGAACTGGTCTATTTTTAAGTCTTGTCTTATTTACAGCGAATCAGTAATTTAACATTGTATTGTGTATTCAGGATGCAGCATGCCTTGCCATGTATCGTTTGGCGCGGATCACATCCAACTATTTAATGAATCGTGGATTTTCAATTGGTATTGGGGATGTGACACCTGGGACTAGACTCGTTGAAGAAAAGAAAAAGTTGGTAATGTCGGGCTATAATAAATGCTTTGAAATGTTGTCTAGACCATCAGAAACATTAGAGTCGTCCGAGGGGGCTGTTTTAAAAGCGTTATCAGATATTCGAGATTCGGCAGGAAAACTATGCGTCCATGAATTGCACAAAACAAATACACCGTTGATTATGGCACAGTCGGGTTCCAAAGGATCTTATATCAATATTTCTCAAATGATAGCCTGTGTTGGACAGCAGGCATTGAATGGAAAGCGTGTATCAGAAGGCTTTTACATGCGGTCACTGCCACATTTTCGTCGGAATGGTAAGCATAAATAACAGTTATGTCATGTTTAAAAATTTAATGGAAAAGTTACCCATTTTTTCAATGAGGTTTTGTATTTCTCAAAAGATCGTGGGCCAGAAGCCAAAGGTTTTGTGGCCAATAGTTTCTTTTCTGGTTTGACTCCTACCGAGTTCTTTTTTCACGCCATGGGTGGACGTGAAGGTCTAGTGGACACTGCAGTAAAAACAGCAGAAACGGGATATATGCAACGGCGTTTAGTGAAAGCCCTAGAGGATTTGTGCTGTCATTATGACATGTCTGTTAGAAATTCTGAAGGGCAAGTGATCCAGTTATGTTATGGTATGGACGGCCTAGATCCAATGTTGATGGAAGGGAAAGACAAACCTGTTGATTTTGACCGTGCATATTTAAATGTGCGAGCACGTTACCCTAGTCGAACTGAATCGTATTTAAACAATGAAGAAAAGGAAAGCCATTATAACTCGATTGCTAAAGAACTAAAATATACATCTGACGAACGACTATGGTGTCAAGAATTTGAAGCGGATATGAAAGACTTCATGAACAAAAATGTGTTCAGATCACTACAACTAGTCAACTTTTTGCGTGACTGCTGGGATAAATTTTTTCGATCGAGGATGGAGCCTGCAACTGCAGTGGGAGCATTGGCAGCACAAAGTATCGGCGAGCCGGGAACTCAAATGACTCTGAAAACTTTTCACTTTGCTGGTGTGGCTTCGATGAACATAACCTTAGGAGTACCGCGCATTAAAGAGATTATAAACGCAGCCAAGAATATTTCTACTCCAATCATCGAAGCTAAATTAGTGAGCGAAAATCCAGAACTGGGAATCAGGGTGAAAAATCAACTTCAAAAAACGACGCTAAAGGAAATTTGTGACAGAATCGAAGAAATACTTTTACCTAATGAATTTTTTATACTGGTTCATTTGAGCCGCAAAAAACTAGAGAAAAAGTTACTCACGCCTGATAAAGTAGCCCAAGCACTAATGAAGAATCTCAAATTTAAACAACACGATGCTATTCGAGTCATTGATTATTTACTGTGTATATTTCCTACGGACAATAACAAATCTAGTGCTTACTTTGTTGCGCAAAATCTGATTCGGATTCTTCCCGACACACCAGTAGCGGTACGCACATCAATTTGTGTCCCGTCACTTATTTATATTAGATTTGTAAAATTTTGATGTAATGATTTGTTGAATGATTTTATTTATTTGCTAATTAGGGTACACCTGGTATAAATCGAGCTATCGTTTCTGCCAATCCTGACGGAACTTACAAAATTTTGGCTGAAGGGGAGAATTTCAGAGGTGTTCTAACATCTAGAGGAGTTTGTCCCATTCGAACTACAACAAATAATATTGCACAAATTCAGCATGTTCTTGGGATTGAAGCCGCTAGGTAAATACTGTCTCCTTTTACTTACTCAACGCATAAGTTTTGTTTTTCTCGAACCGTTTAATACAAATTCAACTAAAAAAATTCATTTCATTTCAGGACCAGCATCATTAAAGAAATTCAATACACAATGGAGTCACATGGTATGAGTGTAGATAAACGGCATTTGACTTTAGTCGCTGATCTGATGACATGTCGTGGAGAAGTACTCGGAATTACGCGGCATGGTCTTGCAAAAATGAAAGAATCAGTTTTGATGCTGGCGTCATTTGAGAAAACTGCCGATCATTTATTCGAAGCAGCTTACCATGGCCAACAGGATGTGATTGCTGGTGTGTCTGAGTCGATAATCATGGGTCTTCCAGCCGCTTTGGGAACAGGCTGCATGGGGATTCTTGAAAAAACGTCACCGTATAAACCTATAGTATCTAGACCAATGATATTTGAAAATGTTTGTCGGAAATTGATGAGGTGACATGTTCGAATCTGTTGTGATTGGTATGAGTGAAAGTGATAAATCTACAAGTGCTGATTTCAATACGAAAGTGAAAATTTAATTTATTTATGAATTTTTGTGATATTTATATGAAATTAAAGTGCGATAGAAAAAAAAACCGATACCAATTCAGTTAAATACTGCATTTATTCATTTTTATCGCATTTTTGCGTTATGTGCATGCTATCGAATCACAGTGATTCGTATTGTTTCGTTGAACTTTTAAAACTTATTTAAAT
>JAHZMZ010001051.1:0-18086 GCA_027743805.1 Lepidocyrtoides sp. E14 | reverse complement strand
TTCATTTGAATAAGAGGAAAGTTAATCTGGTAAGAATATGTGACCATTGAGGTGGTATAAAAATAAAGAAAATGAACTGGTAGAACAGAAAATGAAATCAATTTTTTTCTTGCTAAGTTTAGAGGCTGCTTAAAACAATATTTAACAGTGCATCGATATGCATTAGGTAGATCGTTTACCACCTCATTAGTTAAGTGATGTACAAGTCACTAGGTCATAACTGTGATTGAGATAACGATAATAGATTTTAGACAAATAAAGTTGTAGTGGAAAATCAAATATCATGATGCCTCGAATTTTTCATTATGTATGTAGTCTCTGGAAAATCATGGTAGTAATAAGGTATTTGCATCATATTGCAACATTGCAAAAGATGTAGTACAGGTGTTAGTCATTCGTTGTCATTTTATGCTTGCCATTAGTATCCCTAAAACCGTTTTAAAAATACATTATAAAAAGGTTGAGAGTAAAATGTATTTGAATTTTATGTTCATTCATGTACTTGTACACATTACAGAACAGGACTAACTATGAAACGGAAGCCTACAAAAAGACATTTTCACTAAAAGTCCGATTTCCGTACGTATATGTACTTAAGTATGTCTATATCCGCATTCCGCATGAGTGACGCTCTCCCTTACTCACTAAAAACCTCAATATAAAAGTATAAAACTGCCCTTTTCCCAATTTGCTGGTTCAATCCACATCCTTCATACGCGTGCATCATCATAAAAACACCATCAGCCCATACGGCACTACTACAATAAAAACAGCAAGTGCAAATGTTTGCCAGTAGTAGTGAGTGAATAGCCTCCACCCTCGCAAGCTTCACAACTGGCTACTTACTGGCTTTCCTTTCACAGTATTTCTTTTACTACTGCTGCTGGTCTTTTGGGTGGGATAACCTCAACCCTACACTTGCGAACTTAACCTGACTTTGACATGCATGTGTGAGTGAGCGTGTTTCATTATATGTACATATTGAAGTAATACATCATCATCACAAAACTCTAGTTAGTCATCACATAAAGCAAAAGGTGGTATAGAACTATGAATAAAACCATCATGTCACTGAAGCATACTGGGTAAAAAGTACGTTAGTTTCAATTTGAACGCATTGTTTGGTCGACTACTATGGATTTTGCTTGATGTCGTTCATTCGCTAGCCGTTGTCGTTGTGCTTAACTGATTTTTGTATTCGTCTACTACGAATGTTTGTTATGCTAACGTTATCGCATCATATTTTGCTGCTATGTGTGCACTGACTGTGCTCTAAAAGCCACCATCATCATCAGTGTGTACCTAAATCCTTTGATGTGATGTGGTACGTACATACAAGTATGACTCACGTCCGTCCGTTTACTTCATTGTTTCGCTTCATTCTTCGTCAGATCATCATAACGCTTCGTTTTTTATTCCCTTTGACTTATTTCCCTGTTTAAAACTTCTGCAAACCAAAGTTCGTAAAAAGTTTATTACGCTTTTACATTTTGACATTACACAACTCACTCCACCGATGCTTGAAAACATGACGGGAATATGGATTTATGATGATGATGATGATGATGATGACAGGCTGTGATGATGAATGACAAAGTTGTAACTTCACATACATGAGCAAACATTAGATATTTTACGGTCGTAATATTTACGTAAATTCAAAATATTAGCATAGCCTGCAAACATATGAATCCTTTTTTCCAGTTGCAAATATACTTAACTAGGAGGCTTGTTCAATCAAAGATGTTCATGTCTATTCTTAAGCTCTATCACAACAATAAGAATGCTGAAAAATTCTAGGAAATGGAGATAGGCAAGAGTCAGTTGCAAATATACTTATCTAGGAGGCTTGTTCAATCAAAGATGTTCATGTCTATTCTTAAGCTCTATCACAACAATAAGAATGCTGAAAAATTCTAGGAAATGGAGATAGGCAAGAGTAAGTGTACAAATAAATGTATTCTATCTACTTTCTCTTTCTCAGCGTGTCGTCGATTGGTAAGCTACTGGCATCAGTAGCGGCGACATTATCAGCACAGCGGCAGCAATAGCAGAAACATACGTTCATTTTTTGACGTAAAACCTAAAATCCCTGTGGGTAATACAAGACAATTCTAGACTGACTGACTAAGGATTCCTTTCTTTATTTTTTATCCAGAAATAACTAGAAAAAGGAAAAGAGAGAGGAGATAAAAGGAAGCACGTTTTCTGCATTGAATTTTTTTTTCGTGGTGTGATTCGTGATTCTTGATGATGATACAGCCACCAAGTCCAAATGTGTGTTGATCTTCTTCATTCCCATTATACATATGTATCATGTTCTTTTTTTCTTCCTCAACTCAGTTTTTTTGTCGTTCCCCAGAAAATGATATTATTTTCTTTTTCTCTCTCTATCTATCTCTCTATGTAGTTTTCCGCTCTAATAGGTAACCGTTTGCCAAAAAAATTACAATTTCCTTTTGCATTGCGATAACAATGGAGCGCAAAATCTAGGTACTACTGCTAGGTACAAGTAAATACACCAGCCAAATATAATAATGTCTCGTAGAGTGCCACCAGCAATTTTTTTTTAAATGACGGTTTATTCTCGTCCATGTCCACACGCATGATATGTAGGAGGTTGCCTAATATATCCCATAGGCTAACACTCATACGACGTACGTACCAAGAATTTCGCCTGCTCTTCTCAATTTGAGTATCACGACATGTCGTAGGGATATCATGATGACATATCAGGTTCAAATCCTGCATGGGTACCTATTACCCACCACCACGTCAGTATGCAGAGCACACAGTTTTTTCTGTGTCGTAAAGTCGAGATAGAAGTAGTGTTGCACACATCAAAAGAAAATTCTATTACTCAACATTAGTAATAGTAAAAACGTGACAGATACTAGAAGAGGGCATAAATACTAGCTGTGCCATGCTACTTACTAGAACTAGATATCATGTCTACTTGTGTGGATTACGATTATGGAGTGGTTGGTGGAGAATAGGGTATGGGTGATTTTTTTATTTGATTTTTCCCCTGCTTTACTGGCTGTCTGCTAGGCCGTCATATCCTGTCATCATCTGCCACATATTATCCGAATAATAAATGTATCAAATCAATCCCTTCTCCTACTGATAGTATACAGTATAATAATAAAAGTAGTATATACCTGGTAGGTAGTGGTTGGTTTAGTATATTTTTCATAATAGTGTCCATAACCAAATTTCACAGATGCCAAGTTTCATCATAATCAACATCACACTTTGCACAGTGTTCCCTGTTCTTCCTCTTTGCTTCTCTGAAAATGGAAATAAACGTGAAAAGTAATATCCATTTTGTGGCATATGGATGTAATAAAATTATTAAAAATTAAAGAGGCAAATGTAATTTTTGGGGGCTGATCATATGCTTCACGGAATAGTAAACGAAAAAGGCGACAAAAGTATAAGCTTATTTGCTAGGCTTCATAATTATATTTGCTCTCTAGAAGCGTAGATGTACGTAGCAGTATGGATTTTTTTAGCACCACCAGCAGGACCAGGAAGCTCATTTCATTAGGATAAAAGCAGTGGAAGGACGGAGAGTGCTATCGAAATTGAAAATGTGTAATATTAAAATAAGGTAGTTAGGCTTAAATTTAAAGTTGCCTTGATTAATATCAAAATTTACATAGTTTACATTTTTTTGATATGCCAGTCTAGTCTTGCATCTAAAAAGGACGTAGGTATATGGCTTTGTCCATAATTAGCTTAGCTTTCCCCATCAACTTCCATGTATGCGTGATGTTTATTCATGAAAATCATGAAAATACATCAGGAAAAGTGGAACAGGGAAGGAGAAAATGATAAAAGTGTAAAAAAACGTACACGCTAGCAGCAATATCTATAGGAGCCACACTACTTCTTTTACTACCTACCTTTTTACCGCAGTGAGGAAACTAGTTGAAATAGCTAGCCAATCTAGCTATTCATTATGGCAAATGAACTTTATAGGAAATAAAAGTGCTTCACTGTAAATACATAGGAGTAGAGGTACATGTGTAGGAATCTAGCTCATCATTAGTGTCTGTGCGTACTTAATCTAGTTGATTTTCATCATCAAGTTAGCGTTTCGCCTCGAAAAGTCGAGCATGAGTTTGTTGTTGGTACGAAAAGTTGATGGCAAAAGTGCCACGGGAAATTAGGTTCCTTTTCCCGTATTAGATCACGTTTTATTATTGACTCTGTCTCTGCCTTTTTGCCTCTTTTCTTCTCTATGTATTTTTGCATTAAAATGAGCAAAAACAAGAAGAAGAGGAAGTGACGGGGCACAATCTATAGAATAGAGAGGGAGAGAGAGAGAGAGAGAGGTGTTCATAAATACGTACTTCACGGTGGTGTGGTGTGACTGAGAGATGCCTCTTCTTTCTATTTCACTGATTTCCAATTCCGTTCAAGTAGCAAACATAATGAAGTGGATCTGGATGGAGGGATGTTGAGCAAAAATGTTAGTGTGTGTGCTTGTGCATATGAGACTAAAAATTGGATACTGGTTTTCGTTGGTAATGTGGCATATCCTAAAATATGTATATTTATGGATATATAAGCATTCCTTGCAATTTGAAAATTATCGTGTCCAGAATACCAAATTATAGAAAATGAGAAAGAGTTAGCAATGCTGAAATTTTAAGGGAAAAAAAACAAGGAAAGAATTGACGAGAATGAAGGAGATGACGATTAAGATTGCCGTTGGAAAGATGCATTTCACTGCATGGCATCATGAAAGCTCATTACCATTTCAAGTAGTAAGTTTTTCTATGTGGTGGTCGTGTGCTGTAAATTAAACTCGTCAATCAACCAAAAAGAGCAGAAACTTGTGAGCAAAGTGGAATCACAAGAAAACACAATGTGCATGCGACAGAAAAGAAAAGAGAGGGAGGGAAGGAGTGTGCATGTAGCAAAGTATCTTTTGAAGAGTACACAAAACACACACAGTCAAAAATACGGAAAAACAACTAGAGCAAATAGATAAGGCTCAGCTCATCAGACTAGACAGATATCACGGCATAAAATGTTCAATGTATGCCCTTCCTATCATTTTCATTGTCTGTGCGTTTTGCCAATATTCCGTCTCCTCTTATAATCATTACAGTTATATCATCATATAGCCGTAGACTGAAACCCTCTTTGTCGCCAATTCGCTACTTTTTCATATCAGCAAACTTATACACATGGGGGGAAGAGTAAGCAAAAACGAAGAAGAAAGTATGAAAGTGTGATTTTCTTCTTGTTCATTTGTTTGAATGAAATTGAAGGATAAAGTAGTACGGATACTCATTCAAATATAAAAAATTCTTTGTTTACTTGCACTTTACAATTGTGATATGTCGGTGTGTGTGCCAACCAGCCAGGCCAGTCGTAGTAGTAGTGTCACTGCTGCGCAGCAGAGAAATAAAAGCTTTTATTCAAATACAATGAGAGGAACCAAGCCAGTTTTCCAATAAAATGTTGATATCACACAAGCAAAAGTAAGCAAATAAAGTTGTATAAACTGGCTCTACACAATATCATGGTGTCGCCGACCTAAACACTCACTCATTCACTCCTTCCCAATTCCGTTTCCAACAGTTCCAACAATTTGTTGGCTTACTTACTTTTCATGCAGTAATATGATCCATGTTTCTCTCTTCTTCCTGCTTCTTTTTGCTCAGCAGCAGGAGCAAGAGTAGAGCTAAAAAGGTACGCTGCTGTGTTTCTAGGTACAGCTTTCGAAGTAAACAAAGTCTTTTTTCTGATCGCTAAGCTTTTTCCATGAGAGAGCGCACGAGGATTTTTCTGGCGCTTATCAGAAGCTGCCACACTTCAAGCTTACATTCCACACTTCAATTCCTTCGTGGATGATGGCAAGCGTAAACTGCTCTCTTTCTCTCTCTCTCTATCTATCTGAAAACGTATAAAAAAAACTTCAAGTTGAGCTGCACGCCAAAACTTTTGCAGCAGCTTCTGTTTTGTCAGGGCTTTACTTGATTATTGTATAACGATAATGTTATCAAAATTGACAATTTTTATTATTCCTGTTGTAACAATATTACTACATCTGTCTGTTCACTTGACTGATATCATTTAATAGTATCCGTATGACAAGACAATAATAAGGATTGTAAGTCAGTGTGTTACACGGCTAAAATATAGTGACAATCTAACAAGATATTAGGTACACTATTTTTCACAATTTTTATTGTCATTCAGAAAAAAATACGACAGCCGCTACATGCATTCGTATACGTATGCATGTGCGTAGGTACACAATTTTTTTGAAAAAAAAGAGAAACAAACTCAGATAAATAATCATTTTCTCCTCAATAAAGTCTTATATAAAAGTGTAATAATATGTTTATGATTAAACGTGCTATTTTCATTTTACATTGTTTGTTCTTGTTATTCAATAGGAATAAGAAAAATACACTCGTTAGCCAAAGAAGAGGACGCAGACGCCAACATAATGTAATGAACAAGAACAACAACGCGGATAATGCCACATTTTTCTCTTGTTCGAAAAAATCTGTCAAAATGTTGAAAAAGGAAGACCAAGTTACTCTAACAGCAGGGATAACAACAACAGCCGTTGTTGATAGGATTACAGTTGCAGAGCGAAAAGAAGGGACATAACGCTGCTGCTGTGTCAGGTTATTGTTGTCTGCGTTGACCATGTCGAAAGGCAAGTTTTCAATTTTGTCACATTGCTCTTCGTCGTGAGCCTCTTCATATAGACAGGCATCTAAAACTTTTAAATTACCGTCGCGTCATGAAACGGTTTAGAAACTACTACTAGCCATATAGTCATTCAGTCAGTTTTATATTTTTGAAATAAAAACCATTAACATTTTTCAAAGGATAAAAAAATTCAAGAAAAAACAGATAATGTGTAAAGAAAAATGTTTTAAAAAATGAGTGTAGGCACTTGTTAGTACAGTACAACGGACAACAACTCACATCATCAAAGCAGGTATAATCGTTACTGTGCATTTAGAATCACGAACGGAATCAAGCCTTGCTCACAGTTAAAAAAGGATGTTATGTTAGTTTTTTTTGCAGCTAAAATGCTAGTATATGAACGTAGATGTAAACGTATGTACGCAACGCAGGACACACTTTGATTCATCGTTTCGGAACTGAAGCGTCTAACTGAGAAACGTGAAATTAGCGTGAAAAAAGAAAATAAGTGAGATAATTTTTTTTTCGAAACGTAAACAGCTACGTAAAAAAAAGTTTACAAGTTTTTTTTCTTGTTTGTACGGCCATTGTTGTCATTACTTAACCAAATGGGTAAATCTTCCTTACAGCAGCAGCAACAGCACCCCTCTTCAAATTATAATTATAGTAATAGCAGCAGCATTAATAATAATCATAATCACCATCATCTTCATCATCATCCTCCACTTCAACCTCAACATCATCAAAACGCTGCTACTAATACTACCGCGACAAATACAACAACCGCTACTACTTCGAGTAATAGCAACTCTAATACCAGAAGTGGGGGCGTCTCCTCAACATCAACAGTGAAAATGAAAGTGACAGTGTGCTTTGGAAATGTAAGGGTCATTGTGCCCTGCTCAAATCCTGACATGCTTGTTCGGGATTTGATTCATCAAGCATCACTCCGCTACAAGAAGGCTACAGGAAAGGTGAGTTTGCAATTTTGTTAAAAAAAATATTCTTTTCTCTCTTGATTTTGTCTTGCCAGCAATTGTTTTTCAAGATGTGCCTTTTAAAAGACATTGTTTCCTGTCTTCACATTTAAAATTTATTGCGTCATTGTCGGTACATATACTTGCATATTGTCGTCTCTCCGCATATTATTGTTTGCTTACATGTATGGATTTTCAGCCTGCTCTTCACAATGTCATTGTCAGCAGACATAATAGCTACGAAAAGGGTTCCAAAACTAAAAAATCTGATGTATATTCACGTACAAAGGAAGTCGTAATTATTAACGGTGACTTGCATAAAAAATGCGCAGGACAAAGGTTGAATCACGAACGATGAAGTCACCGCTTGCTCCTTCCTATAACGTGCGGCAATACATATCGTTGCGATGAATTTTTAATGCAATAAAACTCTGCGCACTGTCATTGTTTTGTTTTGAATGTTCTTGTGGGCGGCAGATGTAAAGGGTTAGAAAACGGAGTCTATGAAAATGGATGGAACCCAAGGGTTGTTTTTGTACCTAAGAGCATATTATTCATATAAATTGATTGCATGTTAGACTAATATGTATACTCAGCAAAACTCAGTCAGTGAGTCAAGTTATGCGGTATTGCTGGCCCTGTCTGACCTGGAAGTATTCACTTCATGAAGCACGAAATGTTTCGTGCGATGCTTGGCTTGTTAATGTTTTTCATCAAGGTTTTACTTGTTTTGTTAATAAAACAGAGTGCGTGCTTAATAAAAACTCTATTAGTTAACCGACAGAGATAGAAACCAAAAGATTTACTGACTTTCTTTTTCACTATTTATGCTTTATTATTGAACAGTCGGTTTTGCTTTGCTTGGTTTAGTTGTCTGTCAACCAGTAATAAAGGAAGCAATAAGTAGTACACAGCACAAAAAAAAACTGTTTCGTTTTCTTGTTAGAAAATTTATTGCAAGTCATAAAAAGGAGAAATGGATGTTTTGAAAGGAGTAAAAAGCAGCGGAAAGATTTGTAACATGATCTTCAGCGAACTCTTTATGGTGAACTGCAAAGTATGAATTGTTCAAAATATGCATAGGTACAATTTATAATTTTGTGAGAATCTGCATAATATTCCATCTTGATTCCTTCCTATTATTTGACATTTACGACCTTTTTAAAGCCTATGTGTAGCAGTCAATACACTTTTCCATTTCTGTCTACACCTATAGGTACTGACAGCGGATAAAAAATAATACTGTGTGAACTGTGAAAAACAGCCAAATGTTGAAAACCTGGTATTTTTCCGGTTGTGCTGGCTGCAAAAGCTGTAGCGCACTTTGTCATCTTCATACCGTTCTTCTTATGAAACAAAGTCAAAGTAGAACTACCACCACACCACATTGCCAGCCAGATATCCATTGCTTCACAATTGCCATCATAATATTTATGATTGGTGATTGCACATGTGATGATTATTATGTGATGTTGATACTATGATATCATATTTTGTTGACACTTGAGAAGATACACATATTTATGTCAGCGTGATTTTTCACTTTTACGCTGCGTGAGAATGAGAACTGTTGCATGTCTCCATTCATTTACAGCCATCATCATCATTCTATCAACAGCAAGAGTTGTTGGAAACCTAAAACCACAATAATAATAATAATGTATCTACTTAGGTATACACTGTGACTGAACTCATAAAATTTTTGTGTCAGTAAATGTTGATTCTGATTAGAGTAAAACTATGCACATGTAAAAATATCATCCACTTCTGGAAATTACGAAATTACCTTCCATTTCTTTCTCAAGCGCAGTAACTTATATGATGATGAGTCACGATAATAATGGCTTTTGATAGTAATGAGAATGAAATGAGATACGCTTTGAATATAAAATGAATCGTTGTCTGTGACTTCTGCCTCCTGTGGTGAATGAGTTATGAGCTTGAAACTTGACTTGCTTGAAGAAAGAGATAAATAAGTGCAGATGGAACTATTAGTTTTACATTTGGGATAAATTAATTTTGAACTGTGAACTGTTGTCAAGCTCAAATGGGTTTTTAAAAAATATGCAGGCTGTTGCCAGCATGGTTTGGTTTACCTTTTACCCAAATTTTTATCCTCTCAGGAAAATAAATATCTGTCATATGATTTTTTTTTAACTAAGGTTATCAGCAGAGAGGCAACTGGAATTGGTGCACCGAATAACTGGGATACTTATTTATCCTAATAATGATCAAGTGATAATTACTGACCTGAGATTACACTTTCTGTAGAGGGAAAAAATATGAAGGAAGTAACAAATTTAATTTATCATGACGGCTAACACGACTAATTTCTCTATTTTTTTTACTTAAACAAATCCCATATATTTACTTTTCTCTGTTCACTAGCATCTACACACATCGTTTAAGCTTACTAATCATAAATCCTGAGATTGATAGTCACCAAAAAATAGAAACGCTAATTTCCCTTTCGTACTTGTTTGTTTACTCAATTTCATATGCTCCTTTACACAATTAACTCATAAAAAATTTCTCTATTATCCATCCCAAACCGTTAAATCCCATATATTTTCCCCGAATTGCTTAATCACGACTCAGCCTACTAATTTAAATTTTTATATTTTTTCCATTGTTCTCATCTTGTTTCCCTTCAATGAAACAGGCAGAAAAAACAAGGAATCTCTCTCCTTCCCCACACCTTGTAGTCAATTATGTGCTCGTTAATTAGCAAATAAATCTTTACACAAAATACACATCTCATCATTATATCACGTACACATAAGATGATGTTGAACATTAATTCCTCTGTTTTACTCACTCAACAAATAATGCTGGCTTTTTACTAATAAATCTTCTCTGACTAATCAAATGAAGCTTCCTTACATGAAGATTTTTTTACATTGCCTACTCACTCAAGTTGATGGTGATAGTGATGATGATGATAGCTACATAGCTATAAAAAGTGTTCTAGTCCAGAAGAAGACTGGCAGAGGAGGAAGTCCCAATTCATTGCAATTTTCTCTCTTGCATGAGCAGCACGAAATCATAAATTAAAATCATTTTCAGCTTTTGCTCAACAGTACGTATCTCCACTGATGACATATATTAGGCATTTTGTACATAGGTACGTGCTCATATCCGTATTTGCTCGTTTTATGTTCTTCCAACAAGCACACGAAACAGAAATAAACATCACCTTTAAGAACTGTTGTATGTGTAATGAGGGGATGATTAAGCAGCGTCGTCGTCACCTTATTCCTTCTGTTTACCTGAGTGTGCTAATAATCATCATGATGGTAATAGTGGAGGAGACATGAATGTTTTGAAAGAGCAGAGAAACTATCATCATCATCATCATCAGTGCGGAGACACCGTACAAAAATTTACTACTACAGCTAATCAAAATCATCATTTTTTTGCGAGAAATCTTCTTCGTATGGGAAGTGAATATAGAAGTTGATTATGATGATAAGATGAAGAGGAGTTGATGGTGGTGGTAGGTTGGACGACGAGTGTGGTGTGGTGTGCTATTATTATTGTTATTACAGCTGTAACCTCATGGCGGTTAGTGTTGATGTTGCGTTTTCACTGCTGACACACAGATTTACTTTTATCTGTGTGCTCAGACTAATTGTAGTTCAGTGGTAGAAAAGTCGTGGTTGGTCTTTTTCATATATCTCTCTTTGCTGGTCGGTCACCCTTTTTCTTCCCTCCTTTTATTATTGCGACGTCTCATCATTAGAAAAAATGATGATGACGATACGTCGTATGCAAACGTACGTACACTCACATTCTAGTCATCATCATCATCATCAGCCTACCATCAATAGTATTTAGAAAGTCGTAAAGGGGATGTTCCACATAGAAAAAAAAATTATCATTGCCAATAATAAGCCAAGCCACCGCACTGCCGTCATATCGCCTTGAATAAATTTTACTCTCTTCTTTCTGGTGGTTTCTCTCTTTGTACGCCTTTTAAAAATGATAATGACTATGGTGCTACTGTCAGTGCGCGTGCAGAAATGAAACAATGATTTTTTAGTAAAATTTTACTTAAAAGGAGCTTCTCCTTAGATGTGAGAAATATATAGGCTTTGTACAGAAATGTAATGTAATGAATCAGAAAAATATTCAGTATTCAGGATGTTACCTGTACCATTCACAAACTAGAAAACGTTAATCGTATACAATAAATGGTCCTTCTTCAGCACGCTCATTTTTATGCAAGTATTGCAGGAATTTCACGCAAAAATACCAGGTACGGCAGTGTTTATAGATAGAAAACCAGGTTTATAGATGCATTCAGGACAGATACGCAGCCACTTAACTTCCACTTTTTGTCATTCCATTGTTTTAATTTTCAAGTAAAAATGCTGCATGTGATGTCATGTTGAATGTATTTTTTTTGCAATGCGTACTTAGCTCTCGTTTTGCTTGGCTCGTTAAGTTATTTAGTAAATTCAATAAAAGTAAAGTGTGTAAGTAAAGCTTTAATTAGCATTTTTCCTTTTAACAAAACGGAGATGAGAAGGTGGAGAAAAAAAGGGAGAATGCTCTTTCATGATGATTTTATGTTGACTGTGCCTATAAAATAGAATAGGACAAATAGCTATTTACCTACTTAATATTATGCGACTTATAACTACAAGAAATGTAAATAGGCATACATAAACATTGTAAATAACAATTTAGCCGTAATAATTTACTTAACTTGATGAAACGAATACACACAAGAAGACGATAATGATGACTTGAATTTGTGTTGAAACATTGAAAAGGAGTCGCAAGGCAAATAGGTATGTGAAGTGCAATCAAAGGAAAGAGAAATAAAAAAAACAATAATAAAGTGAGACTTGATTTGAGTCGCAGAGGAAATTACATTAAGAAGAGTTACGCCTAGGATTGTTTGTCGCTATTATTAAACGAGTGTACAACGTCATGTATGCATCAATATAATGAGGTCTTTAGTGCCATATATATTCTCTTTTGTACCTCGCTTTAGTTTTCTTGATAAGAATCGCAGTAAACGATGCTTTTGCGCGCGTGCATTTGTAACTGCAGTAAAGTAAGTAAGTTAAAATTAAGAAAAAAAGGTGAATCTGCCTATTTATTTTTGCGCTTATTTCTTTCTGCTCGTGCCTGCATGTGTAAATGTCTAAAATAGTCCGTTTTCAGTGAGCGTTTCATTTTTTAAAAAACGCTGATAGGACTGACGCACTTTTGTGCAATACTACTTGCCTGACAACACAGCTATTAAAACTCGTTATCTTTTTGAACATCATACTCGTCGTTTTTTTTTGCCGTCGTAGTCAGCTTGGAAGGTGATAATGAGGATGATTAATAATTAAGCCTTACGGCATTGCTTAAGCCGAAGGCATTATTAACATTTTTTATGAATGAATGTAGGTAACAGGTAATTGTGTACATGTTATTGGATTACTTATTAATTTATTAAGTTTGTATTCAGCCATTGATAAAAAGTATGTTTTTTTCTTTTTCTTATTTGGTATGATTATTAGCTTATGATTATTGCAGTGAAGGAATTCTTTGATAAATTAAAGCGATTTCGATGTTTGAAAGTAAAGCAACAATGGATATAAATGAGGATGACCAAAGAAGGAAATAGGGTAATGAATTTTTTTCCCTTTTGAGAGTTTATAATTGGGAAAGGCTGGTTATTGATTGAAAATTAAGTGTGTGAGACTGCTCTGATGATTCTAGTACAATTGTACAGATTGCTACTATTAAAAACTTCTTCACTTGCAACTGATTATATTAACATTTTTTTTAAATCGCAATTACTTTAATTGAGATGTAATGATATGATAGATTAGCTTGAAATCGTTGTAAGAATCGTATATAAACACTAGTTTCTGGAAAACTGAATAACCAAATGAAGCTGAGATTACTTCAACACCCTTAAGTAAATACATTCTCGTATGTGGATTCATTCGCTGGAGATCGTTGTGCACTATCATATCGTATGAGATGTTGCATTTACTGACTAAACTACTTCACCAACTCGATTTTGTCTATTTATTTTATTTTAAGACGAAAATAGTAAAAAAATATTTTACACACAATATGTTCAGCAAATTTTATTATTTCTTCATACCAATGAATCATCATTCTGTTTACTGTATGTTGTATGTACATATTTTGGATATCGCGAACATGTATCCTTAATTTGTTTGTTCAAAATATAACTTGAAAAGTGTCCCAGGCTAATAAGTCAGAATCATGATCACAACAACATAGCTATTTTCTCCTTGCTTTCTTTCCATTCAAATCTGCATGCAAATTGAACAAAAATGGGTTGCCTGCAACTCATGAAAGATGCATATCTTTTAAAGAAAAAACGTGTGATTTTATGCATACATAAATTGCATCTGTCATGATGATGATGATGATACGATGTGATTGAAGTTTTAACTTTTAAGGTAACTCAAACTTACCACGTAATGCAAATTTACTTCTTCATTTTCCTCTAGCCGCTGCTGCCATATTATCTTCTCTTCCTTACTTTTTTACGTGCTCATTCAGTTTTCTGTCAAAGTGTCATTGCGCATTTTCAATGGTAATAAAGTAATTTTACAAGTCAATTTGGCACCGTTGGACATCATCTCCATTCTTCAAAGACACGACTACAACGACAGCGACAATGGTAATCTGACATGATCATGAATGACTTTTTTTAGAAGAGGAAGAAGATAACAAAAAAAGTAACATTTGGAGCACATATAATCTACACTCCTCTGTGTGGTGACTTTTTACTTTTAAAAAAATATCAAGTAGTGTGCATAAATGAATAGGTACCTTGAACAAAACGTGCTTTCATGACTTCTCACTCAAAGAGTTCATTTTAAATTGAAATTGAAATCGAAGGAATATAAAGAGACCAATGGGTTGAATGTGACTTGCTTTTATGTGTTTTTGTGGTTGTTGATGATGATGTAGGCACAGTGCAGATACGCAGCAAAAAAAAAAAAAAACAGTTTATATCCATATAGTACACGTAGTACTTACATTTCTTATTTTATTTGTAGGGTAGTGATCACGAGGATTATTATTTTAGGCAAAAAAGTATTAAATTAACCTAGTGTGCATGTTTGACACGTTACTAATGGGATGGAAGCACGTCATTTTGGTGTATTTCAATCTTAGCTTCTAAATTTTAAAGAAATGCATCCCCCATTCTCGTCTCAAGAGGTTTGTCATTTTTTATGAAACCGAGCGAGCACATTAATAAAGTTAGAAAACGTTAGTATATATAATGATCACTGCTGTGTGTATGTTTATATGCATACTTTTATTATGAGTATACTTTGTTGTGCTCTATGTGCACCAGATATATCCTGTTGTTGATGATGATAACGATGATTATAATGTGCACATATGTATGCAAAAAAGGCGTAATAAATTGCATGATCTTATTTGTTCATAGGACGATGATGATGGCGATAGGAGGGATATTTTAGTACATACTTCGATAATGCTCATGCACAAGAAAGCTTTAGAAGAGGCTCTTTCTTTTTCTTAAAAAAAGAAAAGACTGAAAGAAACTTTTTTTGGGAGGATTTGTGTGACACACTAGCTCATTAGACTAGAAAGAAAGAAGAACGAAAATGAAAGAAAAAAATGCATTGATAGTTGCATTCTTTGGCAGTAATTTCAGTTTTGATAGAATCAAAAAAAAATTCTAACATTCCGCAAGAGTTTGGTGTTCGGGGCCTACCGGCAAACAAATCAAGTAGTAAAATCTACCAAAATTGTCCACGTTTCACTTACCTTTCAAGTTTCGATCGACATGAAAACGCGATTGACATTGTATCTGACCTGATTGAGGTACTGCAAATACTCTATTAAACTAGAAAGAGCGTTTTTGTTACGCATAAATATTCCCTGTTGTTAAAATATCTGTTATATATGGAATTTCCAAAGTACATCTGTGCTGCATTACACAATCATTGCACCGTCAATTCGACCAAACAGTCACAGTAAATTTTGAGAATTTCGTGAAAAAATAACTTCTCTCTGTAACAAGTGCGTACATATGCATGTGTCGTCATCTCATTTAAGTTGCATGTATCTAGTGCAGTGTTGTGTTTGTAATGGTAATGAACTTGATAATTGATAAAACGAGATGAGACGATACATTTTTTCAAGTTGTTTCTGAACATCTTGTTGTTTGTGTAGTTAGCGTTCCAAAAATGTGACAACACCTTATTTGTGCGTGTGTACATACAACAACCATCATTATTGCAGATTTCGCGCAGTAGCTGTTTAACTATGAAGTTGCAGGGCTTGCATGAATTTTTCAAATTTTATTTCAACTCTGAAAATAAGGATATGCTCAATTTTCCTCATTTGAAGACGATCATGTGGGCCAAGCTTGTTTAACAGTAATGATGACTCTGACAGAAAAGTAGTTTTTCTAGAGTAGTGCTCCTTATTCTGAATATCCTCCAACTTGACTGAACTAATACATCACCAAAAGAAGATAAATGTGTCGGCACTACCGATAAAGTAAACTAACTACGGAAAAAAGTGTCGTTTACTCAGCTAAAACGCGTCATGTCATGCAATACTTTTCTTAAACTGTTAATCTATCAAATGTTTTTTTTTCATTTCATCCTTGCCGCTTTTTATCAGTTGACTATTAAATAGGAAGAGTAGAAGCTAAAAATAGTTGTGTGACATTTTCGATTTTTCTGTCACAACAATCGAAATGTTTATTTTACAAGATACACACGCCACAACAGTAAAACAGGCATAAAAATTTAATAAAAGGAATATGTTTGTTCCTTTCCTTGTCTGGTCCGTACCCTCAAACTGTTGTTTTTCTCGACTTTTGCTCTGCAAAAGTGATGTGCTTTATATACCCTTGTCAAAATTACTGTAACAGTTTTTACATGCCCAATCTCATTTTGCAAAATATTGACATTTTTTGTTCTCAAGTACCGTTCACAGTAACAAAAAAGTTGCTACATACTGTCGAAATCGTGATTGAAGTTGACGAGATGTTTGCTTTTTTATCTATTTAATTTTATTACTCAACTCAAAATAAATAAAACTTTCAATGCCATATCGTCATCACTTACTGAGACGCTTACAAAAGTATTATTATGGTCTAATTGATACAAATACTACAAACAGCGCCGCTCTGCTTCTGGGCATTGTAAAATACGTACAATGTACATGCATACCTACGCAATTCGCTTTTCAACGGTGAAGTTTTGAAACTGCGTTGTTACAACTAAATAACCTTCCACTAACACTAAAACGCTGCGCTGGACCATCTGACACCGCAAAGCATTACCAACAAAAAAATAGGGGCGGATGTTTAGTAGTTTTATTATTACTATTCTACGCTTTGCTTCAGGTCACAACACCACTTCACATAACAATATCAAGCATGAAACTCAATATGTTTTTTTACAACTTCCCAACACTACTATTTTTTTAAAGTTTGTTTTGTCTCCCATTTGAATATTTTTGTTATGATTATTATCATCATCTCAAAACCCAAACGTTCTCTTCAAACAAAATAAACTTGAGTCTTTAGTCCCTCTCTTCAAGTAAAATCACCTAAAAATCATAGACATTCAATAAAAAACAGCACAATTCACTATTATTATGTATCGAATATCAGAGAATAGCTTTTTAAACCTCAATCTAGGTCAACGTGCTGATTCAGCAGCAGCAACACAAAGCAGTAAAAAAAGGGTTAAAAATATGTGAAAAGAAAAAAATAAAGGAGAAAAAAACGTAGACTTTTGCTGAGTCAGGTTTCATTCATGTCATTATCGACATATATCGAAGTCAAGTCAAGTGAAGTGCATATTTTTGTTTTTTTTTTCGTATGCATATGCAGCAACGAACAACGCTCTCATATCGCACAGAGATCATCATCATCACGTCACCATCACTTCACCCAACACTACCACCACTGTAGTGATAGTAGACAACGTCTTGTGCAAATGGCAATTGGCCATGGCATAACACAAACAAACATAATATTATGAAAAAAATAAGCTATTACTTGAATATTATTTGTAAAAAAAAGTAAACATCGACTACAAGTTCATAAAGAATTGCATGCAACTGTTTTTATTAACATAATATATGTCCATATTTGTGGGATGCTGCTGTATTTTCTAAGCAAAATAACTGTTTTAAATTTATAATTTTTTTCCTTACAAAAGACTCTTATGCTGATCTCATCCGCATACTATCTTGAATTTAATCATATACAACAGCATCAGTAGTAGTAGTACTTGTGTATACATACTTATGTACTTTTGAAAGTATATCTTCAAGTGTATGGAAAAAAAAATTAAAAAGATTTGGGATACCGAAGCATGTGGTAGTGATTGGTATTGATATTTTTTGGTGATATATGCTCGCATACAACAGCAGCTGCAG
>JAHZMZ010001050.1:0-19916 GCA_027743805.1 Lepidocyrtoides sp. E14 | reverse complement strand
TTATAATGGGCTGATGGAACTCATCTTGTTCCAAGAAAATTTCGGTGAATAAAGAACGATAGGATAGGAGAAAAGGGATAAGGGAGAACCGAAGCAAACCACACACACACACACACACACTATAAATATAAAAGAAAGGAAGCCTTCTGTTTCTCTTTCGGTAAGAATTAGAGATGCATGCATACATACCTACCTACATAAATGCGATGATGCAGTAGAATGGAAAATGTTTTAAGCTTTTTGGTTTGGGGTGGTAGTAGTAATTTTAAGTAAGAAGAAAGTAGGTAGAAATGTTACACACAAGGTCTTTTGATGTTTTTCATGCTTATCAAGGTGAAAGTTAAGATGGTTCTGTTATACTGTGTAGTGCATGCAGTTTACATGCTCACAAAGCCATTCTGATTTAATAGCGAACAAATAAAAACTGAATAGAATCAGACAAAATGTAAACAAAAAAGGATCTTTGCAATATAAAATAGGTGCATTTATAGTAAAGTGTATGTACTGTGTACGCAGTAATAATATAATAAGTAGTTTAGCTAACAAAGCCCACATACTTGGCTTTGCTTTTGTTTTCTCTTAGCTCCTAAGGAAGAACTAAATAAGTTCATACACGTAAGAAGATGTAGCCTACTATATAGAGCTCACTCATTCAAACATAAACCCCATCGGGCATTTTCTCCCAGTTTTTGGATTCTTTATTGTATACAAAGACTGGTTTATGTTATTACTAATATTATTTTGTTCCAGCTTCTGGTTATACACGAAAACCGTCAGGTACTCTCTCTATCGTTGTTCCTTGTTCTGGTTAGGTTACATTTTATGTGTGCAGAAAACTTGGTTATTTTCATCCGTAAAACCTGTTTGCTCTAAGCCTTGTTACTTGGTAGAGTAATTAACTATAGGACATATAGTATACACAGAAGGTAGAGGGTACACCTTTACATGATATTTTGATCAATCACGTTTTCTTAACATATGGCCTGAAGGATATCTCAGAAGGATAAATTTTTGATCTTGGAAGACTTGAAATAAAGCAATGCTTAAAATGAAAGCATGCTGCCTTCTGCAATCTTTTTTGTCTTACACTGTTGTAATTTTTCGCGGTGGGAAATGGATAAAAATTAAAAGAAGTTGAAGGGTAACATAATACCTTGTTATTAGCAGTGACCTTTAACGATTTTTTATTTCAATGAACACAAAACAAAGCTGAATTGAAGGGAAGAAAATGGAATGAGAAGGAAAAAAAATTGGGATTACAAGCAACTCATGATCACTACTCACTTAGAAGGAAATAGCTGTCCGCGGTATAGGTTAGGTATAGTGTATACACACGCTACATTTCAGGAAAATTCAAATCATTTCATTATCTCAATTCATATTGAGCTGACATCAACATTGTTTTCGCAATTCAAAGTATTACGATTAGTAGCTATCCATCAAATCTTTCAAAAAATAATAGAACGGCATAAGCATAATTAGGACAATTATCCAAAACCATCGTTATAAAAGCATAATATATATTTTGTTCGTCAGAACAATATATTACTACAATTTTATCTGTCATCTAACTAGTTTATATACCGCATTCAACATTTTAATATGACTCGACTTTTTTCGCCTAATACCCTCTCTCTCTACCGGGAGTCTTTCATTTTTACTTTTACAACTTCTTGTTGCCAGCCACTTTTGGAAAATCCTTTTTTTTTCGAATCTCACCACCACACACTCAACTTGTTTTTCTTTTCGGGTTTGACTCTTGTTTAGTTTATCCTTCCTGTTTTCCTTTTGTTTATTTCGCCTTCCCTCCTCATCTTCCCCTCTGTTCTATCTCTCGCTCTCTTTTCCGTTTTACTTTTACTCCCTCTCCTTCTGCTACTTTTTGCTGCTCAATTTAACTGATCTGATGATACCCATCTTCTGTCTTTTTCTCTTGACTCACTAAAAGGATAAAAGTATAAAACAAGACTAGACGGATGGACGGATGGGAACATGGTAGTGATGAGAGGGATGTGTCTCAAAACTTGTTTTTCCACAATATGCTTTTCTCTCAAAGAATCAAATCAAAACTTACACTAGCTCAACACTCGACATGCAATACAAGCAAAAAAGGGGAAAAAACTTTCCATTTCTTTATGAAAAGAACAATGAGAATATAATACAGGAGGCTTAACGCATTTATTTAATCTGTGAAGAAGCAAGTCAAGGTGGAGAAGCCTAGTAAAAAAGGAGTAAAGCCATAGTAAAAAAAATAACAGCAACAGTTTCTCTCTGTCCTTTGTGACGAGAATCGGTGAGTAAATTGAATTTTTCCTAAACTTTACCAAATCCTCTGACTAGAAGGACAACTAAATAATATCCTCTTTGCAGTTTTTATTCTACGTGAGTGTGACATTGAGCACTTCAACTGGTACTTACTATTTTTATACTCCTTTTGTTTCTGCACAATAAATACCTTGAAGCAATCTGTTCAAAAGATAATTACCTACCTTTTTAATTTTGCTTTGCAACTTTCTTCTTGGGCTGTTTATATTACATGCAACTTTAATTAAGCACGTGCATTTTGTAGTGGCTTACTGTGTTTTTTTATTGCTACAAGGTCAACAGAAATCATCAAAATAATTACGGTAAGTGGTCTCTCTTATTTTCCACTTTGTTCCTATCCGCTTTGCTACTACGCTGCCTTGTTTATTTCTGTAACATTTCCGCCTTTATTAGCTAACAACTGCTGGAGAGTGGGCGACCGTCATTTTTTTAATCATCCCAACTGTTTCCCTTTCTCCACCCTGGGAGTTCCTCCTTTCCAAGGAGGGAAGCGTGGAACTCTAGTAATGAATAGTTTACTCGTTAGTTTTTACTTCCTGGCTTTGTGGTGGTGACAGGAAAGAATGGAAACAAAAAAATGGGAAAAAGAATGGAAATTACAAAAGGAACAATGCATTTACTAATGAGTCATTTTATGTTAAAGAAAGCTCTATTTGAAGCTGAGTAAAAAGGCTATTTTTATGTAACCAATGCAGTGACCTCAATCTCAATGACAAGCAAATATTTTTAATTTGACATATACAAAACGTATGTATAAGCTTGGTACGTGTAAAAACCCATAAAACTGATGATGCAAGCGTGGGCCTGTTATTGAATGGTAGACATTTTGGACAGATGACAGAGGGTTTAGCTCTAAATGAATGACATGTATTTGTAGTAGTGTTTACCGTACTACTCAAAACGCAGAGTGACCTTGCCGCTTGTTACAGATTGAAATAAGTATGGCAAAGGGGCTGGCGAAATGCAGTGCATACCAATAAAGAGGAGTCGTTTACTTAACAAAAATACGTGTGTATGTGCAGCGGTCATACAAATCCTCTCAAGAAAATGAGCACAAGTTCTCCATTTCCGTTTCAAGGATATGGATGGGGTTAGAAAGTTGGAGGAGGATGACCATAATCCCATTTCGGTAATTTATACCTACATCCTGTGTTCATAATATGTACATATGTACGTCTCTCTTCTCCATTCTAAAAGCCAAACCAGAAAACCACTACTGTAGAAATGCTATTAGTACACCACATATTATACATTTTATATATAGCCATGTCTTTAACAACTACTGCCAATAATGACAAGTAATCCCTTTCCACTAATGAATAATCCTCTTTTCAAGCAGAAGTGCAGGGGATGAAATGAAAGCTCTAAAGGGTCGACGATCACCAAACACGACACGTATCAAGTTGACAGCGTTTCGTTTTCTTTTCCTTCCTTCGTTATGTGCGTACTTGTAAGTAAGTAAGTACTTCTGCCAATTCCGGCCTACCATGTTTATTCCGCCCTTCCCACACTGATTATTTATTAGGAATTGCACGATTCTCTCAATGGGTTCAATCAGTGAGTCTCTACTGCTGCTGTATCTTCATCCTGCCTCCAGCATCAAAATCTATCAGAAACTATTGTTCCCTTCTATTTGTTACATGTTATGTCTAAACATATAGGTTACTTGCTTAGAATTAGAATCATTGAGTACTTTGAGCGTATGTATGTCTTTACATACATAGGTACATGCACAGGTTAAAACACAACAAAATGTAATAGGGTAATATGTTAGGGGGAGAAAAGTTCAATGTAATGAAGAGATACGAGTAGGTAGTAGAAGGATGGATTTCATGGATCTTTTTTTGCGCTGCTTCATACGTACTTGTGTTGTTGTACACTTTTAGATGCTCACATGCATGCTGCTCCAGCAACTGCAAGATTGGAAATGAAGTGAATCGCAAAATTTTCCGCTGATGAGAATGAGTTGTCTCTCTTTTGTAAACTCACTTGTCTGTTTCCGCTGTTTGTTAGACGTTTGTATGTGTGTGTTGAGTGGGATGAAATAAAATGTTTTCTTATTTTTCATGAGGATGAAGCTGAAACGGGGAGAAAGAGACACTGTGTGCACGCATAAGAGGAAATTGCTTTCTACTCCGTAACAATCAAGTTATCAAATGAAACCAGCCATATAAATAGGTATATGTAGACTCATGCATGCATACCTAGTCTCATTCTTGTATATGATATACTGCATAATAATATGACTTCGTTTTACGTTTTATGCGCATTGAGTATAGAAGGAGGATGCAAATGAACAAAAAGGATTGTATTTCATAACGCTGTAATGGAATATATAAAATACATAACGGTGAATGACGACGATGAAACGATGAACGATTTGCCTGTGGCTAAACAACTGAGATTTGTGTCAAAGCTGCTACTACGCTGCGACTGTTCAGTTGCCTTTGAATTTTCATGTCTTTATATATTTTCAGATTCATTTGGAGATTTTGTGAGGATATAAATGTACAAAGCGCCATCACACAGCATGTTTTGTTTGTGCTCAAGTGATACTTTAGTTTCGAATCCAGATACTGGGAGAATGTGATGTATTGCGAAATAATATGGAAATGGAAAAGCTGGATATCAGGAAGCTGTAGTTGAGTCAAATGATCAAAAGTCAACAAAAAGACACGGCTGACATTTATTGCTTACTAGGTTGCATGCGTAACGTTTTATGCTCTCTAATTTTGTGAATGAAGAATGAAAGTTAGTGAGAAAGAAAATATACACATTCAGTGTTTGTCGTTGTTTCTGACTTGAAATCTAAAGTTATGTATAAGGGTGATGCCTTTATTGTTTTGCAGATGAACGCAGATGATCAACACATAATGCACCATTTGTTCCAAAAATTCCACGCACATCGTGCTGTGTGCATGGTATGTACTAATTTATTTTTTCTTATAAACAACGTTCAAATTAAGCATGTGTGTTGCAATGGATCATAACCATTTACCAGGATTGGCGAGTACATTTATGGTGTATCTAACTAATTTATACCTATTCAGCATTTAAGGGATACAGTAATAACCAAAATTTACTTTGGTTTCGTATGCTAACTATGTAGCCTTCAAAATTTTATCGGGCAAGCGTAGAAGTTTCCGGGTATTCCTTCATTCCTTCCATTGTATTATCCAAACTTGATCACTTTGGATCCACCTCATCTCCTACGTATGGGTATATATATGAACAATAAATACATACTCTTCGCTCAAGTTGTGCAAATGTATGCAAGTTCCATTTTACATTAAATTTCTACGTAAATAAGCACTACATTCAATTCAAGCTCACAAAGTCCATACAAATTCAAATATGGACCATAAGTTAAATCGTAAAACCACACCTAATTTTGACAGAAATGGATGAGAACCATCCCGGACAAAATATGGCCGTCTAGTTGTCTCTTCAGCCAATTAATCACAGANTATGCAAGTTCCATTTTACATTAAATTTCTACGTAAATAAGCACTACATTCAATTCAAGCTCACAAAGTCCATACAAATTCAAATATGGACTATAAGTTAAATCGTAAAACCACACCTAATTTTGACAGAAATGGATGAGAACCATCCCGGACAAAATATGGCCGTCTAGTTGTCTCTTCAGCCAATTAATCACAGACTGTTAAAACCTTCCAGAACTATTATTGAGACAGCTAATTCTCTCCAACTGTCCAACATTCTCTCACTCGTCCCAATGACTTTACCTTACAACTTGTACTTTCCATTATCCCAACTCTCCAGATTTTCTCGCCCGAACCATTTAAAACCGTAATAGAATGCATCATACTGCTTTCCCATTCGTCGTTATTACCATTTAGGTGACTTGCTCTACTTCCACTTGCTGTATAATTTTTTAATGACAAGCTATACAATAGTAAAAACACCACCAACCGCTCCTAGGTATATACAATCTCTTCCAAAATTTTACAGAATGACTAGAAGCTAAGCTTAGCTCACTTACAACAAAGTCTAAAATATATGAAAATGAACAGCAAAGCAGTTTTCAGCATAACATCAGCAGTCTATATACTAGTAGTACTGTCTTATTACTTCCTTAATTATCCTCTTTGCCTATGGCTGCCAAGCAGTTACATGGATGCAAACATTTATTCTACATTTAATGATATTATTTTCACTTCCTAAATCCTGATACTACTCAAATTATACATATTTTCCCATTTACCAGAGAAAGCTTTTGAATGAATCCGCTTTGAAAATAACAAAGCGTATAAGAAGAATAAGAAAAACCGACTAGAAACAAGGTACTCCAACAACCATCCTCCACCAATAACTCTCTCTGCTCTTTCTCTCTCTCCCCGTCCTTCACTTCACACTGCGTATCTATCTATCTCGTTGCCTGCCTACTACACCCTCACTGTCTTGTCATGTCAGTCCTTTCTTTACAACTTCACCATCAATTCATCTCAAACAACAAGCTCGACATACTTTGCACTTACTTTATGCTTTTTCCTATAAAATTTAAGTATAATATATATTTATTATTAAATGCTGTGCCGCTTTTCTTATCACCCATCCAACCGGATTCTCTTCATCAAAAGCAAAGTCATGTGCTCGCTCATGCAGGCAAAGAGACGCGCAGCAGTCAAGTCATCGTTATAACCATCATCATCACTACCACTACTACCACCACGCACTAAATCTATATAGGACTTTCCAAGATGAAAATTTAATTCGAATTTTCATTTTAATACTTCTTCTCTCACTGTTCCGATGTTCCTCTTCAACCCCTCAAAAGCACTTTACTTTTCATTATCAGCGAAATAAGTAGCATACGCTAACAGACAGGGTAAGTAATCATTAAACGATCAGCAACTTGCTCTCCACGTGTCTTAATTCTTTCTCTGCTTTTTTTATTAATGCCTTCTGTTAATAAATTGCTTAGTATACTGCCTATGTTTGAGTTTATTACATGAGTGGCTCATAAAACCTTCGTCTTCATAATAATCAAGATGGGTTGTTTATTACTAGAGAAGGATGTTGGTAATGACTGAAAACTGCAGCTGGAAATTGAGTGGATGTGCTCTGGAAAATGCCATCTTTTTGATGTCTCACTTGCTTTCTCTTCTTCTAACTCAATAAATTTCAAGGCGTCAGAAGTCCTTGATTTTGACTAAAGTATTCAAGCGAGGCCAAACATGATTTCAGTCATAATGGAGCGTGTTTAACTTTCGTTTGCATATTAAAGTGCTTAACCTTAAAAATTATCGGTAACAATAAAATTTTCCAAGTATTATCTTTTTTTGTATTGTAAACAATTTACAGTCATTTGATGTTATCTTGCCGAACCTTGTATTTTCAAAAGCGTTATGATAATGCATGAGATTCTAATGAAATCGCTCAAGTATAGTATTCCACGAGTGCTTGGTACACGAAAAAACTTCACGTAGGATTTTCATTGTATGTATTTTAATTAAGTTTTTATCATACATTACATTGTCACATCAGAATAACCAGCAACTTTGTCATTGAATTCAATTCTCCAGCTTGCATAATATATTCATTGACTTACAATGAAAAATAACTACATAATAAGTAATAATAAGCGATCCCATCGCACGTTTTTTTCTATCACAGTACATCAACAATTTTAATGAGAAAAGTAGTACCTAAGCCATCCAGCCGCACATTTGCTGTCTCCATCACTCATTTTATTTTCCAGCTTTCATCCTTTTTGGTTTTGTACTTTGTGTAAAACTTATATCAAGAATGCAAGTTTCCCCTCAATAAAAATTTTGTTCAGAATAAGAAAGTTCACAAAGGAAAAAGGAGCAGAAAGTGAAGCGAAAAAAAGGGCTATATATGTGTATACTATGTATTCAACCTTACTTTGTATCCATTTACTCTTGTTCATCTACCTATCTCTTTCTTACCAAAAAAAGTGTAATAAACTCTGTGCCAATCTCAGCTGCTTTTTTTATTGCTCCCTTTTCCACATCTTTTCTACAGCTTTATCATCATCAGAAATCCAACTTTTACCTTTTTGCTGACAGATAAGAAATACGGAAAAAATCCTACACTGTCAATTTTATATAATATTCTTCTTTCCGTGCACTTTTTGAAAAAAAAATAAAAATATAATAAAGTACAATGACAGTTCATGGTGGTGGTATGATGGTAGATAGGTAGGTATGTAGTTTTGGGTAGCAAATGTCTTTTCGATCTGCATATTAAACTTTTTTTTTATTTCTTTTAATATTGACTTTTGGGTCAATATGAAAAATATTATTGTTATTATATAATATATAGGGATGACAGTGTGAAAAAAAGAAGATGATAAAGCTAAGCTGCAAAAAGAAGAAATATTAGTTTTCTTTTTTGTCCCTGTCATTTTTTCCCTCCTTTCAGTCCTCCTCTCTTCCAACTACAACTTTGGCTGATCTAAGAAATATTAGAGTGCGCGGTAAATTTCTTCCAAGATCTTAGGTAGATTGTAGTAGTCCTTTCCTTTTTGGATGACAGAAAACGACAGACGTTATGAATTCTTATCTCTCAATATGCATACACATTGCCGTGCCTGCCACCACCGCCGCTCTTATTCACTTTCACTGCTGCAGCAATACCTACATCATAAACAGACAGGAAGTTGCAGACTTAGTTTTCAGCAGAAGAGAATCTCACTGTTATTGTTATTACAGCAACATTCCTATTACTACCACCTCTATTGCGACTTTACTCTGTACTTACTTATTTTACTGTGCTTACTTGTTCTATGAAAATATCACAAAAAAATCAAAGCACATCACCATCACACATCTACTCCTTCTTATTCCTTCATGTTTTTCCAGTCTCATCTCCCCAGAAAACTTTATTGCTTTTTGCCTTACCGACTTGCTTTTGCTCCGTGCAGAAGAAGAAAATGAGGACAAAAAAGACCATAAGCTCAAAAGCTCATAATGTTTCTACGCTCACTTACTTCTCTCTTTTCAATGTGATATTAGGTGTATCTGATACAAAATACAACATTTTCTCTCTGGAAAGTCCTTTATCATTTTTTGCGGAGGTGGCAAGCAAGACAAGACAAAAGACGGAGGCAAAGTATATACAAGGTGTTCAGTTAGTGGCGAAAGGCGAGATTGGAGAGATAAAGTATATTTTACTTGGAAGTAAATTGACATGGAATATTCTAATACATGGCGGCGGGAGAAAAAGAAGCGAACGCCTTTTTATGCTTACCCTTATCATCCATAAAACAAGTAGAATCTAACAACATGTTATTGATTTTACTTAACTGTATCCTAAATATATGTAGCTTGTATTTTCATGCGTAGCTGCATATAATGGAAAAGTTTCAAAGTTTCAGAAAGCTGATGTTACGCATGACAAAATTGTGTCAAAAGGAAACAAATTATGTAGGGTAGACAATAGGTAATTAATTTATAACAAAAATGTATAACTTTTAAGACACAACCATCATCATCATCATCAACGGTCTTTGTGTTTCGACAATGGCATTTGAATAATATTGTGGTTAGGAGATAAAATATAGGTATTTGTATGCGTTCAGCTTTGCCCTTTCTATAAACCCTCTTACTTTTACTTGTATTTGTGTAGGCATATTAGCTGTAAATTGGTTTTTAACTCGGCATCTTTGTGTTCAGTTTCGAGAAATTCGTCGCAATTTTAAGGTTAAAAGAGTGCGAGTGAAAAAAACCCCCTCTCTCACTCCATTAATAACTACGACGCAATTCTTATACTTAGTGTTAGTTTGGATTTTTTTCCTTTTAGCTAAAAAAATCATTTGCATTTTATTTAAAAAATGAGAAAACAGCACTTTGCAATTTTGTCCCATTTCATTGGATCAGCAGCGAAGTGGCTTTGGTGAGCATTAGAGAGAGAAAATATAATTTTACTTGCAAAGTAACATCTTGTCCTTCTCACCATCATCATCACTAAAGCATTTTTTTAACATTATATTTTGTTCATTGCTTGGGAAAAAAAGTGGGGGTGGTCGGGTCGGATGGTTGGAAATACTGGTGCAATAATAAGCTAATACCTACTAGTACTTACTATACACCTTATTCCAGTTTCCGGTTTAGCTGCCAAAAAAATAAAATGTTCCTAGTATTCGTTCCATGTGTGTTATTTTTTTGCGCCTTCTTCCTCACTCTACAAGAATTGATGAAATACGATGGAAATAGGCGCAAACTACTCCGAGTGAGGATATGGAGTAACGTTAAAATATATTGGAATAGTTTTTACTCTTCTATTATTTTAATGGTAACGGTAGATGGTAAATACATTATTGGCAGCTGTATCGTGATATCAGTGTCAAAATCTTCTTTCTCCCAAGCAATAATAATGGTATAAAGTATCTTTTCTGTTAGATAGGTAGTTTTATAATATGTCGCCTTCTGATCGTCCCAGTCGTAATAATGCCACTCGTAGCATTATTATTATTAGTATTACCATTACAGTACTATTAGTGCTCTGAACCAGAAAACTTTTCAAAGTGGATGGAAAATGGAAGGACATCGAAAAAAGAAACGAAGGGATCGTCGTAGAAGCAAGTGCACACAAGCTAAAATGGAAGACAGAAATCGTTTTGATAGCTATACTCGTTTGTAGCAGAAGCAGCAGCAGTGGTTGTAGTAGTAGTAGCAGTAAAGTAAGCATTTAGATGTACGAGAAGAAACAAAATGGAGCAATAATGTAAAAAATTGGCAATAGAAAAATCAATCCGGATTCTTTTTTGGCACACACGACCAACTTTGTTCATTCTCTTTTGGTGATTTGAAACAGAGAGAAGAGATACAAACACACGGTTTTTTTCTGGAGGAACATGAGCACAGAGAGAGAGAGAGAGAGAGCTGAGCTGAGAGTTGAGTTGAGAGGAATGAAGGAACAGATGGAAGTAAAAAAAACCTACGACAACGATGCTGGTGACGACGATAATATGGCTGTTCCATTTTTTGTGATATACTGTTATTATATTTCTCTTCTTCTTTTCGCTGTATTGATTTTAACCCTATAGCCAAGCTCTTTCTCTCTCTCTCTCTCTCTCTGCATGATACTGAAACTGAAATGATGAGAAACGAAAAGAGAGATATGCATACCACTACAAGCAGAGCAGCAACAGCAGGGGAAAGTAAATGAGCGAAAGCAATTTGCATAGCTTCTACAATAAATTCCTTTGCAAGTCGACCTAAATAAGTAATGGAATAGATGGAGAACAGGAGAAAGGAAGAAGCATGAAAGAACATAAATAAAAATTCGTAAGTACTGTCTTTTAGATTATAAATTACAAAGATAGCGAAAAGAAAAACCGGCGGATTTCTCCACAAAGTTTCGGTATTTTGGAATCTTTTCTCCACCAAAAAAGGACCGAATATCTTTCTCCAGACAGAAGGAGATTGTGTGCACATGCTTTGTTGGGTAACTGAAGTGAAAGTTTTAAAGAGAGAGAGAGAGAGAGAGGTAGGTAGAACGAAGCAGAACACAGTTTAAAGGACATTTTTTTTCTTGGAAAAGAAAAGAGGATTAGTGACTGCACCGTATTGTACTACGGAGAAAGTCTTGGCTGAAAGCAATAACTCCTGTGACCGTCATTATTTGAGAAAGACAAAAGAATAAGATATATTATGTATAAGGGCAATGAGACAGTCCTCGTGAATGAACAAAGTTCTCTTCTTCTTTTGTCTCTAACCCACGCCGCGGATATGTGATCCTCTTTTGAAAGCGGATAATATATAACGTTAGTGTATATGGCCTTGAGATTGAGTTTACAGATAAGTCAGTCGGCATATATAGTGTTGTTGCGTTGAATGGGATAAAAGGTACATTTTCTATTTTGTTTCACCTAATCGTATAAAAAACGTACAAAAAGTTATTGTAACAATAACACCAAGTGTGCAGAATGGTTGAAAGGAGAATGCCAATAATTCGTTGAGAGAATTTTATTNAAGTTATTGTAACAATAACACCAAGTGTGCAGAATGGTTGAAAGGAGAATGCCAATAATTCGTTGAGAGAATTTTATTGAGGTCACTAGTGAAAATTATTGTGCAGTTCATATACAAGACAAAAAAAAGCTTAGGTATGTACATGAAATGACATTTATTTTGCTGGTTATGTGTATACATTAACAACCTTTGCCACTACCACCACCACCAAGACACACGAAAAAAATACATTTGACAACTACTGCTAGTTGTACCGAAGCATGAAAACAGCATTGACAAAAATAAATGTAAATGGCAATTCCAGCGTTTACAACGAGGACGTTACACAAAGGATTAAAAATTAAAAGGCATAGAATGTCAAGCAAAGCTTGACCATGACATGTAGCTGTTTTATGTTCATTGTCAGAGAGTATACTATAGAAGAAAAAAACGTAAATAAGCGCAAACAAGACAACGACACAACAACTACTTCTTTTATTTAGTAAAATTGTAATGATACAAGAGAAGCTAAATAAATGGGCAAGGAGAAAGAAAGTACGGATATTGCAGGGAGCCAAATGGCCTTCTTCTTTCACGGCAAATGCATCCATGTGCACCCAATGAAATATTTAAGGAGAGCGAACAACACTCTGTTTTTAGCTTAGCTAGTAGTGGTAGTCTTCTTGCCTAAAATGCTTCGTGAAAAAGTACTACTACACACACACACTCACCTACATTCCTTCTTATCCATTTTTTACGAACAGGACTTTTACTCTTGTTTTGCTGCACCAACTATTATAAAGGTTGAATGCAAGCCAACCATGTCAGCAGCCCAGCCTCTTCCCATTTTGTTTGCCAAGAGAAGTATCACCACACCACGACTATTATCGTCACACTACTACACACACACATTCAACTAGATGAGAGTTTTTAGGTAACAACGAGGAAGAGAAAATGAAAAAATAATGCATTTATCTACTCAAGTACAACGAGACCGCTTTCTTCCACGCTGCAGTGTTCTTCTTTCTTCCTTTCTTTTTCCTGAAGGGAAGAAACAGAAAGTGGTACAATAACACAGCAGCAGCAGTAGAAGACGATATAAAGTAAAAACTACCTATAAATATCCGTATGTAAGAATCCTCTTTTCCTCATACTCTTTCACACACTGACTCCATTTCTCCGAAAAAAATAGGCATTTAAAGAACCCATTATCATTCCCATCAATTTGATCGTGTCGGTTAATAAGACTTTATTTTCGTCTGCATAGACACACGACTAACTACCACCACTTTGTACACTTTTTCTCGTGCAATGTAGGTCGGCAATTGAAGAACCCTTTTTTGTTCTTGCTTCTACCGTTATTACTTAAAAGGTCTGTGTGCCTGTACAGCACATATAAAAAAATCACAATTGGCTCCTCTGCAGTGCAAAAAGGAGAGATATATTCTGGAGGAAAATCTCAGTCGAATAAAATATAATAAGTTTGAGAGCTTTGAAGAATCCATTCATTTTTTTCTTACTTTCTTCAAAAGTTCCACTGCAGCAAATTGTGGTTTTCTTCAAAAAAAAGAAAGAAATGCATATACAAATTTCATTCTTTTTCACAAACAGTTTAGAATGTTTTAAGAGTGGTACGGAAAAGAATGAGCGAGCTGCCGAGAGAGAGAAAAAAAAATCTAAAAATAAATGACATTACCTAAAAAAATGTGGGGAAGAGTACGTAAAGATGAGCATAAAGATATGAAATGAGCAATGCCGTGTGTAAAGATACTTTTTTCTCTTAGTTTTATACTTGTACTTACCTAGTACAACTATATAGGTAAGATACCATCATCATGCAAAGCATTGTTGTATCGCTTTAAAAAATCTAAAAGAAATGCCTATTCATATTCATTACTTGTCAGGTTTCTACCAGACTGTGATAAGTTTCAGTTTTCGCTAAAACATTTTTTCTTTTTCTGTCCCTTACTTCAACCTAAAAAATATCTACAGTATTTTCAGCATTGTTACCTCAACTCTTGTCTCTTATTACAACAGTCAAACAAGCCAACAAAAATAATAATAACAAAAACAACCACAACGTCAACATCATCATGCCTACTACTACTAGTACCATCACAAAAAAAACAAACTTTTTTCATCTTTCTTCCTGTAAATTATAGTTATCTCTTCTGCTTATGTACGTGGGAACTGCTACTACACACATTAGTGCGTTATCGTCATTACAATCTTCATACTTTGCTTGCTTCTTATACTGCTGCTACTGATATTACACTTCTTACTTTTAAATGAGCACGCTGGCAACTTTTTCTTACGAGACGAGTTATTATTGTTGTCGCATCTCATTCCCATATCACACACACATTTAACGTGTGTAGTTTTTTTGTTACGTAACACGACATGTAGACACCGATGCAGATGATGGCAAAAGACATTACAACAAGTAAGAAAAGTCGTTGTTCTGTTGTGTTCATCGGAAGAGCAGGAAAAAGTGCTCTACATTTTTTTTCTCTAAAAAAACTTGGAAAACACATTATTGTACAATATTGTTATAGTACGCAATTCAAAAAGAGGAAGCATAGGTAACTTTGCAGGAATACATATATTGTAGATGCCTATTTACATACCTATGCGTGTATGGCTTATTCGTTTTAATATCGGTACAAATGTTGAATATTATGCATAATTTTATATTATACCTATCCGTCGGTAAAAAGTGAAAGTGAGTAAAAAGGAAAAGGAAGTTAGCGGGAGAAAGTAGCTGAGAGAAAAGTGAAAAGTAATTTCGAGGTGATATGTAGCATTTTTTTGTCGTTTATCTAGACAGACATACATACACACTATGTGTGTACGCTCTTCCTCGTACGAAGCTCTCAAATGGAATAATAGCTGATAGGAAGAAAACGCAGAAAAAAAACCAAGAAGAAAAAAAATGTCTATTAAAAGCATCCGATCCTTCTCCTTTTTTAGATTTTTTTTCTTCTTATTCCTTTCTAAATCAACAGACAGTAGTAGTAGTGAGTGCCGCATTGCACTGCTTCTGTTGTCCGTGAGAATTCTTTTGCAAAACACGCAGTTGTGTGTCGCCAGAGTTTTTTCTTCGCCGTTGGTGGCTGTGCGACGATTCGGTACGTGAATTCTTTTGCAAAACACGCAGTTGTGTGTCGCCAGAGTTTTTTCTTCGCCGTTGGTGGCTGTGCGACGATACGGTACGACATTCAGAGAGAGAGAAAAAAAACAGTGGCTCTGTGTCGTTTATTTTTGCTCTCTAACTTTCTCTATACCTTTTCATTTTTTGTCGGTGACATTATTAAAAAGACTTTTTTCTTGTGCTATATGTCTCCTCATCTTCCATTTTGCTATTCATTTTTTTCCAAGTACATTATAGAGATGCATAGGTAGGCATTTGAAGGTGAACTTTGTGAAATGCTATGTAATTTTTTTGTGATATGATACATATTTTTTACGTATGAACTGATATGATTTCTGTGAGAAAAACAGCTATATTAGTGTGTAGGCAGTAAAATTCCTGTAGTGAAATATCATTGTAATGCTGTTTGGGAGAAAGAAGACGACAGTTACCACTGCTTGTTAGAGAGGAGTAGAAATGTGATTTTTTTCTACATTTCTGCACAACGCTCTTTTTTACATACCTAGTTTACATTACGTTATTGCCGAGATAATGGCAGTCATGAGAGCTGCAAGAGCAAGAAAAGTTGAAAGTTTTTTTGTCCCTTTGAAGACGTACGTACGTTGGAGGTATTTTTTCTCTTTCCAGTATAATGGCTTTGTAGTGTGGTTCGTACTAAAAAAAAGATAGAGAAAAAAGCTTCAGGACAGGACAAACAAACAAAGTTTTTACTTTTGTGTCCTTTTTCTTTTTATATGTAAACTTGGTAGAATTTTTTTTAACGGCGATTTTTAAGATGATACTTGCTTGAATAAAATATATTTTTATAGTAATGTGTAAATACAGTGAGAAAAGGAGTGATATGAGGTTACTTTTAATTTTGGTGTTTGTTGGACTTTTTTTAGCATAGGTAGTTCAGGGCCGGGCGTATTCTGTTTCTACTGCTTTTGCACTGGCGCTATGCTGCTGTTTTTGATGATTTTAATGTGCTAATGCTGACACTACTACACCTTACCAACTTTGCTACTAGAATCAAATGAAAATGGTGGTGTAGTGAAAAGTTTGTGTTTCTCTAGAAAAAAATGTCGTTTGGAGCAGTAAAGTGGAGGTTGTTTCAAAAGTAACGACTTTTATGTTGCATTTAAGTACAAGTTGAAACGTGGAAAATGGTTTTTATTTTTCGAATTTAAAAGGGCCAAATCTTGTATTTCGAAAGTAAAAAGTGTTTTTAACCCTTAAAAAGTCTTGTATTTTACTACTCAAGAAGCTGAACATAATAAGTAGTTGACTATAAGTAAGTAGTGCTTAAAACATGAGCAAGGTATATCATTTTCGTGTTACTATCGCCCTTTTCCACAGCCATCAAAACCAGAGCGTAAAAAAAGTCTCAAAGTTGCGTACAGCATTACTTCATCACAACCATCCTTCAACTATAAGTCAACTTGTTTTTATTCAGCAGTAAAACAATAATAGTCGTGTGCTTTAATGGGATTGGAGACAGTGCCAAGTTGAGTTGTTTGGGGCGTGTTTTCAAAGTCATATTAGGTGCATGAAAAGAAATAAAAATTAGTTACCTAGAAGGGGAAATGTGCACGGTACGTTTTTTTGATTTTTGAGAATTTATAACAATGCAATTTGTAATAGGCCTCAGGATAATCCATTAACTTTAACGATTGATTTCGTTCAACTTAATAATCTTAAATGCGTAGACTCAACACTGAAAAACATTGGGTAGCACATGTCTATTACTGTTCAAAATCCAAAAATATACTATAGAAATCACTATTAAAAATTATGCAAATTCCGAATCTGAATTGGGTGCCACTTCAACAACATGTAGCAATTGCGTAGTGCATATGCATTGTGTTTCGGAACGTCAGCAAATCGTCAAAAAAGACCATTCTCTGAGAGCACATTTATATTTTGAGACAATTTCAAAGTCGAATCATGAAGAGTTTTTATATCCTAGTAGTCGCACACATTATAACTGCTATGTCATCTGTCTATCTATAAATTCCATCATGGATGTACATTGTACACTCATTCATCGATTGGAACTTCCACGCATTTCAGTGGCATATATGTACACTTTTGGTATAGGTACGTAGAAAGATCCTACAGGCAGAAATAAAATGATACTATAACTATTCCTTTGTTCATGGTTCACAGTAAACATGAAACCAATAAGAAAGTTATATCATAAAGAACAGGAAGAAGCTCTTTTAGCACAAAAACTCTTCAGCTACTCTGACTACTAGCTCCACTCTTTTCTCTGGACAGATGTGGTCCTCCCTCCTAAATGGACTATAAGGACTAAACCAACACAACATCCCACCACACACCAGTAAGGAATATTACAAACTTCCTGTTCTCTTGGATGTAGCATTGTTATACGTAGTGTTGGTGGCAGTCGTAGTAAAGTAAAAGCTTTCTAGTAAAAAAGAGTAAAAATGTAAATGCCGTAGTGTCATGTGTACTAGTGGGATGGGAGCTTCATTTCTTGCCGACATACACACACACCCAGAAGAAGTGGTTGTACAACAAGCACTGAGACCTATAGATTGGTCTCACTTGAGACATTTTTATTGGAATATAGGTCAAAGCAAAATAGCGCTGGCAGGCACAAAACACTATATAGTATATGGATATCTCACAGTTTTACCAGTCAGCAGGCAACGTTAAACGAAAACGATGGTTCGTCGTACTGTACGACGACAACGACCATGCATACCATCATCATGTTTCCCTTCTTCTCCACTTTCAGCGAAAAATACTATAGAGTGGAACAGCTGTAAAATAAAAGAGACAAGAGAAAATAAGGAAGACGTCCAGAGGAGAAGCACCAAGACGAAAAAGGAAAAGCTGACAGAGGGCGAAAGTGGAATAGAAAAAAAGAGTTGGAAAGAAACAGGCATAAAAACAGAGGGAGAGAGGGCACTAGAAAAAAATAGCGATTTTCAATGCTTCTCGTTTCTGAATAATATTCTCCTTTAAGAGTTACACTGAAAAACTGAGCCAAGAAAAAAAAGAAGCTATTATACATTCATAAAGAACATAGACCTATACAAGAAGGAAGGCCATCTTGGACATTCCAACTCCAATTTTTACACAGAGACAAATGTCTTTCCTTCGTTTTAAGCTCAGTATGATATATAAATAACCTTATAGAAAAAGGGATATACATACACATTAAATGCACATATGTCAAACACACTACTACTGGCATGAACGGGTTAAACGGTAGGACATGGCGCTGATGTGGCAAAAAGGAATAGTAAATATATTGTGAAAGCATAATAAATAGTTTTCTCTACATTTTTATAGGGAAAATCCATCAGACTAAAAAGCACATGAACATGAGCCAGATTTACAACCTAAATATAGGTATGTGCATTACTGCTATATAGCTTCATGACTCTGTTGATGTTTAACAAGATTTAGCAAAAGTGGTCGTTACATTTTGCTTATAAAGAAATATAAAAGCAAGAAAAAAATGACATGCTTAAGACTATAACACATTGAGCAAAGGGAAAAGCGAATGTCAACGTCACGGTGGTGCCTACATTCCTCACGTTGGAATTTGGAAGGAAGCAAAATCGTACGACGACAACAGAACACGCACATTATTTTTTTTTGGTGGAGACTGCGTTGACCATACCTAAAAGCATACTGCTTTGTTCTTTACGTTTCGACAGATACTGTGTTATCTTTTGTTACGATAATTGGAACAAGAGATGTTGATGACAAACAGACAATTAGAAGGCGGTAATAATATCTAAGACACATTTCGCCGAACTGTATTTTGTGTGTGTGTGTGTTGCAATTGACAATTTTCTTTGTTATTGTTTAGCTGTTAGTGTTGTTTTGTTTCATTGGTAAATTGTTTTTTGTCCTCGTTTCAACCTTAAGGCATTTTCTTTTTCTATTGATACTGGCTGGAAGAAAGAATAAGACAAGGTTAGGCTTCCAATTAGTCTTTACTAGACAGGCATGCCCTTTGGTCGACATCTGTTTCCGTTTTTATCTAGATGCTTTTATGTGAAATGGGAATCATTTAGAAAGTGGAGAATGAACAAACAGAGTGACTAGATGAGAGAAGAATGGAATACCTAAAGATAAAGCTTGTCTTATGAGACGAAAAATACAGAAACTTTTTGCTGTTATAAAACCCACCTGTACATTGTGAACAAGGCATATTATGTTAGCATTGCCTTTTGTAGCTTAAAGTGATATGCTTAACAAAGTTGGCATTCTTCCGAAAGCAGCCCGTGGCATTCCTGTACCTCGTAGAGTATAATAAAAACAATAATGAAATAAAATTTGCTTTTTTTCTATTTTGTTCAAGAGTTTGAATAACTTGTTAACTCAAGGGTAATATCAATATATATTATGTAGGTAGATCATCATGTCTTCAGTTTTTTGATCATCACATTTTTTTCCCTAGATCAATACATCCTTGCAAAACACAGCATTTTTACTGTTTTTCTTTTTTTACCCTAGAAAATTCCTTCCTTTGT
>JAHZMZ010001049.1:0-10960 GCA_027743805.1 Lepidocyrtoides sp. E14 | reverse complement strand
TATCTGATTCTCCAACTCCCCATGCAGAATTGAAAAGGCAATAACTGAGAAAGTCATTTCTTGACGAAAACAAATGGGAATTATTAAAATCTTAGATAGAACTCTAGATATTATGCATTTGTACATGTAACGACGTCTTTTCTGGTCTCGTAACAGCCTTGTAATAAAGTTTCTTGGTCCTATATAGTCTAGTATACAGATAGCATTGTGCAATGTTGTTTTTACGCTATTTTGGAACCTCTGATGTCATTGAATGAAAATCATAAGAGAAAACAAACTTTGTTTTAAAAGATGAAACAAAATAGCTTTGTAAATTTTCCTTTATACTCCATATCTTCACTTTCAAGCCACACTAAATGTGCTGTTTTTATTACTAGTTTTTTCCTGTTTGTTACGAAAGAGACGTTACGATGTTTTTGTTTACGGGATATACACGAGTACGTAGCTGAGTGAACAGTGATTCGTGATGAATGAATGGTTATAGTAGTATGAAAGCTTTTCCTTCTCAACTTCAGCTCTTATTTTCTCATTTTTTATTCAATGCGCATTTCTTGTAGAAAGTCTAACCAGCAGCTGTACAATATATCAATAAACAATTTACAAGTATATATGTACTAATCTTCTTTCTTTAATTATTATGTAAATATTTTGTTTCAATTTTTCGCACACTCCTTCCCAATAAACCATAAATTGTGGACGAATAGATGAAAAGTACAAAATCTCTCTATTTCTAAGAATATCATCATCAATTTACAAGTATGTATATGTACTAATCTTCTTTCTTTAATAATTATGTAAATATTTTGTTTCAATTTTTCGCACACTCCTTCCCAATAAACCATAAATTGTGGACGAATAGATGAAAAGTACAAAATCTCTCTATTTCTAAGAATATCATCACATCGTATGAATGGAATCCATTTCTGGAAATGCTACAATACCAGGGCAAATCACATTTGATATAGCAAACAAACATAAAAAATCTGCATTAGTGTTAAGCATTTTTGGTAAGTTAAATATTACACAGCACACGGCAAGGTAAAATTCAATATGGTGACATTTGCCATTGTCTAATCACCTTTGTGTATTTTGTCGTTTGGTTCTGTTATTGATTACAACAACTAATATCAATAATATATATTAGCCTTCACACCTAATTGGAAATTCATCCGTTTGCACATCACATATTGGACATTGCAAGCCTACATATTTGTGTATGCCACATAAATATATTATTATGCCTAATGGCAAATGGCTTGCATGCATTATTACAAAAAAACTAGGAAGTGAATAGTGGAAGGAAGGAAAAACTGAAGCATCACAAACGACAGCACTAAAAAAGCAGCCAAAATATCTGATGCAATATGTTTTGTAGTAGCTAGCTACACCGTATTATTCGTATCCAACGTCGTTATGTGAGTGCGTGTATACAATATTTCATCATTGTCACTGACAGGCATATTATGGCATAAATTAGGAATGTATACCTATGCATACATATTATGTAAAATTAATATAGTTAGACTGTAATAAATACTTAAAACTTGCTCAACAACAACAAATTTTGCTAAACGCCGCACTCTCTGGAATGACATTTTTCTTCCCCCTCAACTACAAGGTAAACAATCTAAAAAGCTTTTCTTCACTTTTGCTACTGTTGAATACGTCATGAATCATGAAAGGTGCACAAAGGTGAATGCATAACATGTAGGAATTTTCAAGCATAAAGCATCCGAGCCCACATATACATGATGCATATCTTAGTGCAATACTATTACAACAAAAAACAACTAATACGCATTTTGTTTACTGTGGGTTGTAAATACGTACGTTTTTTTTGTGGAGAATGCCATGTTCCAAAGAGAAGATGTAAACTACTTATTTTTGGTAAACACGTATCTAAATCTAAAATATAATAATAAGCTGTAAGGAAGCTCCGTGTAGGTCGATATACGGCACACGTGGAGTCCTTGAGCCCGGCTTGGCTTGGCCTGTTTTTGCTTCTTTTTTTAATGTTTCTCCGTTTTAGCAGCTATAGTGGTGGTGGTGGTGGTGTCAGTGTGGTAATAGGAGAGCATACTGTTTATTTTCTGGCAGTGCTGGTGTTTGTAAAAAGTAAAACATGTTGGCATGTTTTGGTGCGTTATAGAAAAGAGTGAGTTCATATTCAACATGCAATGGTTTGCTCTAGTAAATTACAAACCTTTAGGCCTATATGCTGGAGGTAGAATGGAAAATTATACGTTTCTTTGTAGAAAACTGTAGCTTCTGCACTTCAGATAGAATGATGCTTTTCATGACATGATTTGACATGAGGATACCAAAATTACACCGATGATGCATCGAAAAGGTGGGATGTTTGTTTGTGCACTTTGTTTACCTGTGGGATGGCTCAACACGACATAAAATGTTACGTCTTCACTCCCGCATCTGGGAAAATTGATGAAATGTAAATATGCGAGGAAGTGCTTACGTAAACATGCAATTTTCACTGGAAATTGAAATGTTTAGCTCAGTCTAAATGACTTTTCTAGTGGAATAGTAGTGAATGAAAATAAACCTTGCGGGATCCCATTATTATTATTTTTTACTGCATTACGTTTCAATGAAAACGTAATGATATGCATATTATGTAGTGCACTCGTAATATTCTATTTTGCAGTGACAAAAATGCTTGGATGATGATGATCAACAAGATGAGAATGATAAAATACTGATTTGATGCCAGCATGACACAAATATTATCCTTCATTCATTCCCAAATCATCACAATATGATATGAAGTGTACGAGTGGGTAAGCAATTTAAATTAAAGAAGAAGATTACACGCAAAGTTTCCTGTTGTCAATACTAGACTCTGGTAATATTGAGGTCAAGTCATTTTGTGGTGCGCGTGTGGAACGTTCTCAGGAGAGGAATACACAAGGTGGCTTAAAAGAGAATACTTCCAGGTGAATTAATTCATTATTTTGCGCTACTAGCATTAAGTTATCTACCTTTATAAAGTAATGCATAAGTAAACTTTGTAATATCAGCATATTGATGGGACAAATTATTTTGTCGCTGCTGCTACTACTGGAAGAGCCAAATGGTCGTAATGGTAGAACATGTTTGTATGTGGTTCCAAGTAAATAAGTGGAACAGTGAATTATTCTTGATTTATTAATATTATTATTATTACGCAACGAATCGTGTCCTCCACAAGAGCGAATGGGTGCGTGTGCAAAAGCGCGATTGAGTGCGTAACACACACTCCAGCAGCTGAAGCACTAAAAAACGTGTGTAAATATAAAAGAGAATTTAATTGGGCTACATATTATCATTATTAGGAACATGCAGAGGCACGAATAAAAATGTACTACTAGCTTCTTGGTAAACACACTCTTTAGCTTTGCGGTTGGCAGTGGTAATGTGTTATAGGTGCGTAAATCGCGAATAAAAGGAATTGAATGGAAAGCAGTGCCAGAAAAAGCAGATGAAGAAAAACGCAGACAAAAAAAACACACGCACATGCACACATTTTGCCTTGTTGTCGCGCAACCTACTTTTCAATTCCATTTGGACCATGTAACTTTTTTTTATATTCTTACTATAATCATAATAATAGTGGTGGTGGTGGTGGTGGTGGCAAGCAATAATAAAAAAATGTACGCAAGGCTTAATATAGGAACAGTGTTCCAATATCTCTTCTCTTCTAACCATACCATCATCATCATGATCATCATCACTACTGGCATGATGATGGGCTATTCTTCCACGAGGCAGAAATGATCATCATCACCATCCTCAAAATATTTTTGCAGCCGCAGAGCAATGATTCTGGTACAGATATAGTGGTGGTGGTGATTTGGAGTGATCCAGAAATGATTCGAAAGGAAGTAGCATATACGAGAAATAAATAAGTGTGTGAGGAAGGACATACTTATACGCACAATATCAAGCATGCTTATACACTACACACATTACAAGGACTTTGATACGCACAGTTTACTGTTTTTTTTCTCTCGATTTAGTGGTAATATAAACGCATCAAGCTTCTCTACTTAAATTGATGGGGTTATTTATTATTATTATTACATAGCACTGTAATATATGAAAAGAGAGCAAATCTTTGTGGCAGCAGTAATATGCAGATTTACAGTCGACTGACGCCACACTGTTTTATTAGCGATTTATACCGTATGTCTATACGAGAATGTATATTCAACACGCAAAAATGGAAAAGGAGAGAGAGAGAGAGGCTTGCAAAAACTTTTTCCCCTTTTCTGGGTCAATCGCTTTTCTCAGTGATCTTGGTCGTCGCGTGTACAGGCCACGCAGTAGTAGCAAGGCAAGTTACTAGTATGAATGTATTATACTACCCCAGCAGAAACCATGTATTTTCCTACTTTACTTTCACCGTGCGTAGTAAGTTTTCTTTTACAGTAAGCCTTTCTGAGAAGAGAACACAAGCAAAGCAAAATGTTTTTTAGGGCAGCAGCAAAGTAAGTGGAAAGAGAGATAGAGATATGCGAGCAATGCGTTAGGTTACTGGGTTTGCTGTTGGTAAAATGTTTATGCGTGAAGCGGAACGGAAGGAAGAAATATACTTTTCTTTTCCTTCATTTCTCTCTCTCTCGTTTCACTTCAAACATTTTTATTCCATCTGGACCAGTGCCAAAAAGACATGTCGGTTGTCGGCATGTGTGTATCGTCATCACTTCTTGTTTCTTTTTATCTCTATCTATGCATGTCTATCTCTAAGGAAGAGACACAGAGAGAAAGAGGACAAATGGGTGGAAAATGACCAAAGTAGATTATTCGAAATCTGGTGGGAAAATATTGTATAATAGAATGTGTACGTGTGGCAGAAATAAGTTGTATTTACTACTACGCACAGTTACGCATAAAGTTGCACGTACACAGTCAACCAACCAAATACAAGTGGTTTTTTCTTTCTCGGTTGGATCATGTATAATGATGTCTTTTGTCTTTTATCCTTTCAACTCGCGGAAAATTTTTACTTGCATATAACTTCTTACTTTTACCAAGAATAGCGCTGGTACTCACTTGTGTTATTGGGAGTGATAACAGCGTGTGATGATGATAAGATGACAATGTACTACAACAACATCATCATCATCATCATCAGTATAATCATTGGAGCGTGGCTTTATGGTTTTTTACTAAAAGTTATCATACTTATCAGTAGCTTGATAGTAAAGTTAAAGTACAACTAATAAAAAGAAAAAAAAAGTAGGTCTTTGGTGTTAATTCATATGAGCGATTTCGAAGCAAGTACTAACAACTTTTTTCGGACATCTCCATCTTATTGTTGTTTGTCACTTGTTTTTTTTTCTAGTTAGGTATAAAATTACTGTAATAAAATTGAATTACTAATATAATGTCCTTATGTCTTACGCACTTTTTTTTTTCATGTAGCAAACAATTATTTGCCACCCTTTTGTTTATGGTTGTGCTTAAGAAGTAAAAAGGAATGATATATTTTGGATGAAAAACTGTGTATCATGCATGCAGAGAATTTTCGGAGTACATCAGTATCTAGTGTAAGGGAAAAGATAACTTACAAAAAAGATGAAACACGTAAAGGTGTTAATATTTTGTTTTTACCTTTTCAATGAATGGACACATAATCAAAGAAGTCATTTCTACTTAAAATTTATGGAAAGTCAGCATTCCAGTTGACAGCGACAGCTATCAGCTTACGCAATTTTCGTAAGAGATTGAGAGATAAAGGACGGCAATAGTGTGTATAAAACACCACAACATTACACTATATTATTAGTATAATTACATAATTTATTCTGAAGGGTTGAATAGCTTCCACTAACAGTGACATGGACACTGATGAAGATAAGCATATTTATTTTTTCTGCTCACACTTTTCTTAAATACCGAAAGCATGCATTTGATATAGCAGTAGTAGCGAGCAATGTAAGACTTTTGTGGACGTGACTCAACTGCCAATTTACTGATTTATTGTCTATTCAGCTGAAGACAGCCGAGTTAAACAGATGTCTTTGGATGAAGATACCCCATTACTGCTGTTGAAAAAAAATTAAAGCTCAACCTTTTTTTGTTTAGCAGTCAAGCCAAGTTAAACCACAATGAAAACAACTACAGCATATTAGTAGAAGCATAATAATAATAAATAAGGCGAACAAATAGGAAAAGCAAATCTTAGCTGATGGTGATGATGTTACAGCTCAAATCTTCAGATCAAAAGCTGCAGCAAAAAAGGAGATGTAAAGTTGTGATAAGGAGACAAAACAAGAAGCGAGAAAAGGGACATCCCTTTATAAATGGCGCTCAATCATGTTTTGCTTCTCTAGAATTCCTTTGCTATGATGATGACTTACCGCCTAGAAGGAGGCGTTCAAATTGATTGAGTTGTCTCTTAATTCAATTTGAATCTATTGAAAGAGTATGGCCGAATAGAGTAAGTAGGAATAATGATAAAGGATTCCTTTTTAAACTAAAAGTGGCACTTCAACACAATTTGATTATAAAATATTTTTTATGATGAAGCATGTATTTACTTTAGTCAGTTTGTGCTGTGCATTCTAAAAGAATTTAAATCAAATAAATAGAGTTTTGGAAGGTTAAAAGGTTGAAAATTAGTGTTCTGTAGTTCTGTTAATATTATAAAAAAACTGAAAAAACAGTCTGCAAATTTTTATCCTGTCTTTGGTTTCACAAATGATTGTCTACTAAATTATACTGCAGTCATTATGTCCTGTTATGTGTCCCTACTCTCTCTTCCTGATTTTCAGTCGATTACACGTGTGAATGTCATCTGTAATTCATTTGGAGTTAATTTTTTTGTTTTTGCTGGCACATTTATGTTACATCTTTTTTTAATTTACTCAGCACCTTATGATGATGAGTGTTTTTGCATGTTATATCAGCTTGTGAGCTATGCGATAGGATGATCTTATAATTTTTTTTTGTTTTTGCTGGCACATTTATGTTACATCTTTTTTTAATTTACTCAGCACCTTATGATGATGAGTGTTTTTGCATGTTATATCAGCTTGTGAGCTATGGGATAGGATGATCTTATAATTATAAACGTGAGTTTTTTTTACGTTTTCAAACATAATTACGGTAAAGATAATGATAGCTACGATGATGATTACAATTATAATGCAGCTGTAATAAGGAACTTTTATCAAAGTCATTGTAAAACAGTCACCTTCAAAACACTTGACTGCAACTTATATCTACATGTGTGTACATACGTACTATATGTGCGTAAATAAAAGTGCGTACACGCATTATCTATATTATTGTAATGATATGACTAACTTCCTTTTTAGCATTGATCTTGCTCCTTAAAAACTGCAGGAGAAGCAGCCGCAGTGTAACTACAATAGCAATGACGACGACGAGGATAACGATGATGATATGACTGACATTGAAAAATGGTTAACAGTGAAATTTTACACTACCTGCTAATAAGTCTACCTTACCGTCAGCAATTTGACCAAGACCTTGAATGAGTCCATCCGCAATGCGTACATGAAAAATGACAGTAATAATACTACTACCTTTCCGATAGCTTACGCACTTTTTTTATAAGGCATCTTGCACATGCTTGTCCGATACCAAATGTCAGTATCGCAGCTACTAAATCCATTGCATTACTTTTAAAGATAATAAAAATAAATAAATACCTAAATACGTGGAGTGGCCATACGCACCCGATAAAAAATACATCTGTGATAGTAGTACATAGCGGCCACCGGATGTGTAATAGAACGATACAGATATGATTACGTATCCATCTGTACACCACTGATATTTTACACTATGAATAATATTGCATTTTTCTACATACAAGTCACATTCATCCCACATTTTCATTTTATATTCACACTTTTGTTCTGCACGCGTTAATATTTTTTATATATTTGCAGTAAAAAGAAATCCTGCCTGTTGTAGTGTATTGTGAGCAATGTCATTGTTCTTCTAGGTTGTTTCCTAATAGAATAATCATTTCCTGTGCGTGTCGTTTCGTTTCTGTTTTAGTACCATGATGAACGATGTTTTTGCTTGCATCCAATACTTATTGACTACCCATTTTAGATAGCATATTATGTACATACCTTTTGGTTGCGCGTGTACCGTATACGCACGCACTGTTTTAAATATATACTCTGTATGTTTCATTCATTCTTCCTTATCCATCCATTCATCCCATAATCTTCCAAGAGTGGCCTTACACTTCACTATTGCTTACGGTCATCCTTCAAGTTTATTTTTCCATTTTATCAATACCAAATTGATGCCTGTTTACGGTCTAAACCAGAAATAGCTGCTGTAATGGAATTTTGTACTTTAGGTTGCTAGACGGTTGATGGAACACGCATTGCCCCGTGCGTGTGCGTAACCTTCCAGCAATGCCAACGATAGAAGCAGGAGCTATTACAATGCTACGTTTATAAGATTCAATACAAATTTCTATATAGACAACTTGGTTTGCAACGTGCCTGTTTACTTTCACTTTCATGGTCTAAAAACTAACTCCAAGCTATAATATCCAAAATCCAACCCACCAAAAACGAGCCAGCATTCGTCCTTGATTTTTCATAAAAGAAGGCCGAGGTGAAACGGAAAAATGTTTTTTCGATGAACATTCAGCACATATTGTATCTTTGTTGTATGATGGCAATGATAAGTACATAAATAATAATAATATGCTTGAAAAAAAAAATTTAATAATGTTCCATGAATACATGTTAGCTCACGTTCCAATAATCTTTCATCAGTAGTTTTTGCTACGGAGAAAAGTGTTAATACTCTTGCTGATACATGCAAAGTTGAGAGATCGCCAGAATCACACTTGATTCATCTACAGAATAAAATTCAAAGGTAAAGTAACCTTGAAAAGCGGCAAAGTACCAAAAAACATGTCTTTGCATTGCTCACTCTTGTTACAAACTTTTACAGAGAGGCCAGAGGCAAGACATTTATCAGAACTATGTATATAGTAAACAAGTTATTATGCCGCTGCAAATTGCAAAAAAAGAAGAAGTGATGATTATTTTTTACAACATGGCCGATCGATCTTTCCTCTATTTAGCTTATGGGGTTTAATGAGACTACTGTGCAAAGCGTACGGGACAAACTTATTTAACAGGATTTTTTGCGTGTTTAAGCAATGTTCTTGTGTTATGCTCATTTACTCTTGTCGTGATTTATTATTATGCAAATTCTTTTCCGTTTTGGAAACTAGGCTAACAGCCTGCCTATTGCTTGTTTGGTGGTTGATAATAATGATGATGCGCAGTGTAGTGTAGTGTAGCCAATTTCGGGAGATTCATCATTGAAAAGTTTAAATGGATAATAAATTGGTTGTCTACACTTGTTAAACGGTAGGGTCTTCCTGAGGTTATAACAATGTATAATGAATATGTGCGTAACTTAAAAAAATTAAAAGAATTGAATTTTGATTTACTCATCTTGTTTTGGCTCATGTAATATCGTATAAAATAGCCATTTCAAAGCATTTAACATGAAAACCGCACACAAACAAAATGGAATTGTCTTGTCTCTCAATTGCTTTCTTGTTGAAAACTGCAGTTTTCGTTTGCCCCTTCATTGACCTCTCTCCGGTAATTTATTGAGACAAGACAAGCTTGTAATAATTGCTTTTATGGCTCTTCTTTTGGGAGTCTGGTTGGACGTTTGTCTCTTATAGTCTCTGTGTGCAGAGTTACGGACTGATGTACCATGGATGTACCATGGATGTACCTCTCAATGGAAATATAGAAAGTGATACCATTAATTAAAAAATACACAGCTTGTTTATACCTATACAGCGTTTTGAGAGAATGTAAACAATATCAAAGCTGCATGTAATTGTGTTTTCATTATCTTATTTTTATTTGACTTCTGGCTAATTTTGGCAAAATGAGGTACTTACTCAAGAGCAAACTGTGACACGAGGCGCTATTTGCATCATCATGCACGCACTTTTCTAGTGTTGGTGTGCGTTAACAAATCTCGAATAATTTAGAAAGTCGCAAGATAACTGCTGACGATTAATTAGCAATAGCACAATTAAAAAGCCTCTCTTCATTAGATGATACTGGAAGCTTTACATGCGTATCGCCTTGACCTTTAACTAAGACAAGACACCGTGTGTGGCTATCCCTGTGCGTTTTCGTTATCTTTTTATCGTAAAAAAAATAAATAATCTACTCATTTCCCCTAAAATAATTACAAGACTGATCCCTACGGCACGAAAACCCATTAAAAATTCATTTAAAATGTTTAAAGTGACCTCCCAACAGTAATATCGTTCAATGGACTGCTGTTATATGAAAAAAGAAGAATGAGCAATAACAATAGCAATCATGATGGAATGAGCAGCACCTGTACGTTACTATCTGGCAAGTCACTTGTCACAGGCATGATGGATGAGTAATTTGCATGAAAACTATATTTTTCAAAAATAAATACAACTTGCAGGATAAAAACATGATGTGGCACACGACTTGACATGGCCCATCCCCTTATCCCAGTAATTAGCATTTCAGACAGAAATTTTAAAGCAAGGTAAAGCAATGAAAGAAAGGAGAACACTTTGTATACTAGAAGATGAGGTACATTAGATACAACGCAATCACGTAAATAATTTAAATGCATTACTTGCTTGTTTGTTGTACTTGTACGAAATCTGTAACAAGGGTTAAAGGGCAACACTTGCTGTGTACTGTGTACATTACGCATATTTGTTTTTTTGGTGGAATGTCAAAAAGAAGTGTGAAAGGGTGTAACTGAAGAGGATAATTAGTAATTAAGGTGACTTTGACCCTGCCTCGGAGCAGCATCAAACAATGGTACCTACTATCTACCTACAGCAGCATCGTAAAATGATCAGGATCCATGAAAAATATGCATACCTTCATTTTGTAGTTAGTACGCATTACGCATACCATAAAATTGCAAAGCG
>JAHZMZ010001048.1:0-16443 GCA_027743805.1 Lepidocyrtoides sp. E14 | reverse complement strand
TCATTTGAATGATAATGAGCATTACACACACTGATTAAAATCATCTTGAATTTAAATCGAGTTACTACAATAATACTATAGTTGTGGTAAAACGAATTTCGGATTTTCTTATGAAATCTAATCCAACAATTGCATTGATTCAGTAGTTTGTAGACTACATATGATAGAGATCTTCAATGCCAAATTATTTATTTAGGTACATTAAATTGAGTCATTCGAAATAATCATATTGTCGAAAATTTCATTAAGCTCTACTAATAGGCTAATATTATTATGATACGTTAATTATGACATCATGATAAAAATTGAGTATGCAATAATATGCATTAGGCAAAAGGATCCTATTATTGTATTGTATCAAAACAAAATACCGTACTTTCTCATTTAAAGACTCAGACTTTTTCACGCATTTGGATGGAACTTGTATTGAAATCGGTACAGTATTTTTTTGCCTAATCTGGACTATTCCGTACCCAAATCTCTTAACAAATGTATGCTACATACCAACATGTTATTGACACAATAGAGATGCGTAACATTTTCCTTTTTAACGATAACATGCAAGTAAGTCTGGTAAGTGGCATTCGAACATTGAAAAATGCACTAACACATACCGTTTATGTGACATGGTGTTTGGTGTTTACGAAATAAACATGTATGGTACCTAAGCAAGCATGTATCTTTGTGTTCAAACTACTACAAAATCGAAAATTCCTGTGCGTAAAAGACTCATTATTTCTGATTACGTTGATTTTGGAGAGTGAAGACCCTCTGCTGCTATAGGTGCATGAGAAAAAATATTCGCATCATACATTTTTTGAAGATTGCCCTTGGCTTAACAATAGTAACTTTGGTGCACTTACTTTGACCTTTCATGAAGATTAGCCTAAATATTACAAAACGTTTGCTCCTCTTTGTTTTTTAGTACTATTGGCTTGATTGTCATGTTCAAAACAGTGAGTGGTACGCATTTTTAAACCATCCTTCTATTTTTTTAGTTGAACATAGAATGAATATATTATGTATTTCATACTACTAGCGACAACTGTCAACTCGTGTCAACTATACAGAGGGTTGAATCTTTAGAATGTCTACGAGTTTATGGGTACATGCTTGGTAAAACGCGACTTTCAATAACTCGAGTAAATGCACATCGATCTACAGTCCCCTTATATGATAATGCGTATAAAATATTTTAATAATACAGAACCATCACAGATTTACCGTGGACATATTTCTCGAGAGAGGAGTTGTTGTACACTGATCGAAACTCTTGCGCAAAATCAATTGGTAGTCATTTGGTTCACCTACTAACGATTACTGAAATGGAGAAAAAGACTTTACAAAACGTTGACTCATATCATGGCGTTGTTCCCTATTGGAAATGGAAAATTAAGCTAACCGTGGTTAAACATCAATACCAAAAGANGATCGAAACTCTTGCGCAAAATCAATTGGTAGTCATTTGGTTCACCTACTAACGATTACTGAAATGGAGAAAAAGACTTTACAAAACGTTGACTCATATCATGGCGTTGTTCCCTATTGGAAATGGAAAATTAAGCTAACCGTGGTTAAACATCAATACCAAAAGACAGTTGCTGCCTGTCGCACCTCTCAATATATTCTCGGAATTTTTGCTGCAATGTTCGCACTATTGTTGTAAGAAAAATGGCATTTAATTCAAATAGCATATTGTTTAATCATTAATTGAGGTTGATTAGCAGGTTAGGTTTTGGTTTGTTTTATATAAATTATCATCAAAATTTTCAGTGAACGCTCCCGACAAATGATCCTCACTTCTGTTTTTCTAAAGGGACTGCCTATATTCCTGTTCGTGTCTATATGTATTTCTATCAATCATTAACCTAATCTTGGTAATCCTATCTTTCTCATAATTGGTAATAGTCGTCATCTTCTTTACAGAATGGATATATTTATCTTCGTAATATTGGGATACCTACTCGGCTTGAAGCGTTTTCCTGCAAATTATATTTCATTTGTTATCACAGTGAGTGCACTTAAATTACTTGATTATAACGATCTGTAATTATTGTTCAACCTCTTTCTGGCTTGTCTTATCTGCTCAGAAAACTTGTATTGCCCTGGAAGACAAAGTAAAACCTGCAATACAAAATGTTAGTACAAAAGTTCTTGGGCAAAGCAGCTCTAACGGTCGCTGGTCAATATTAACTGTTGGACCCAACACATCTTCTCCAGTAGTATCCACACCATTTGCAAAACTATTTATGGAAAGTACAGGATTTGTTTTCCTATTTCTTGGAGGATATTTGGCTGTTCGCAGATTCACAAAGGCAAGTCATTATATGCTTCATTGTACTAACATAGAGAGTAGGTAAAATGAAGGAAGCGTCAGGTTAGGCAGGACAGGATGCATTTTGATAGCCACTATAATGATACCTCTAGTATAGATATAATTTATGTAATTATCATTAGGTACGCAGATAATGATGATGGTAAAATACTGTAATAAACCTATTCTAAAAGCAAAAGATAGATACGATCACAATGAAATTGATGTCAAGTACAGGGAAAAATCGAAATGCGTGTATGTTTGTTTACTTTATAGTTAGTAATAACTTTAAAGTTTCTGAATGTGCTCTTGTGATGTACATATAAGGATGATAATTCTAATGTGTAAAGTGCAAACAATATACTTTTGCTCAGGTATTCGTATTTTTTTGCACGAATTGTTTTCTTCCTCGTGAGTGAGTACATACAGTTTAAAGGTACTTGTGCAAGCACATAGTTTTAATAACAATACATAATCAACAATGCTCAGGTATTCGTATTTTTTTGCACGAATTGTTTTCTTCCTCGTGAGTGAGTACATACAGTTTAAAGGTACTTGTGCAAGCACATAGTTTTAATAACAATACTTAATCAACAACCTGAACAACCCCTTATGTAGGGCACACTATTTAGTTTCAATCTTGACATAAACCACTGCGGTGTGGTAGTATGCAGTGCAGTATAGCTCACAAAAAACAGTAAAATCATAAATGACGTGACTTACGATAATCTAATTGATCTATCATCGTAATAAACAAATAAAATTACTATCTGATATTATGGGAAATATTTTCTCGTGATTTGCCTCGCCACAATAAGCAGTTTTTCATGCTAATTAATTTGATACTTGTAGCAGTCATTTTCATTACCTGCTAACCCTTTATGCTTATTTGATTACTGTTAACACTTTTTCACCTTCTTCTCCAATAATAATATTCATATCATTTGCGATATTATTAGTGTGACTAGACTGAAGTATTCCGTAAAAGTAATTACCTATGCATAATATGTGTCTCATGTATTTTTTTCGTTTGTGTTTTTGTATTTTTAGTTGTATATATGTAATGAGTATGATGATAATTATACATAGATATAAGTGCAATTTATCCAAGAATGAGTTTCTCTAATAATTATTGTATGTACCTGCTCTGTTTATTAGATTGAAGTTAGCAAAAACAAGGAAATAATACTGATTTCCCAAACTACTGTTACGTCATTAGCCTCAGTGCTGCTCATTTCTACATTTGCATTTGATACTGTGCCTGATTTCAAAGAAACTCATCGGAAGCTATGTGAAATATGGATAGTTTTTGCCACGACTGTGGTGATCTGTGTAAGAAGAATGCATGCACTCATAGTCTTAATGTGAGGTCACAGGTATTTTAATGCTTACACGGGGTATCTCTATATGATTTGTTTCACAGGCGTTTGCTTTCTTGTTTGAGCGTATTCGGTTAACATCATTGGGCAAATTGAAGACAAATAGCAATTTCAGTAGCTTGGTAGTAGATTGGGAGAGTTTCATCACCTTGCTGGTATTTTCGATCATGATTCGGTATGCTTCAAAATAAAATTACATCGTGAACTATAACTCATCATCACGACATTAAAAATTCCAGAGGTGGGTAGTTGCCAAATTTAGTTGTGTATTGAGTCAACAATATAATTATTTATAGACACCTGTCGTTAATCCATAAAAACTTCTCAATAAGAAATACATTGGCGAACAAGACGGAAATACTGTTTGAGACATTGGTCCCTAAAAGTGTTATGAATGTATGGAGAATGCTCACTGCGTATTTAGACAGTGTTGGAGAAGAAATTGGGAGGACCTATGACGGATTTCTCACAGAGACTGACAGACAAAATTATTGAGAACTACTTTGTACATAGATCCCAGTTTTTGGAGAATATTTCTAGTAATAAGCAATGAAGGTCGGTGCAGTAAGCGTGGAAAAACAATTTTGAGCCCACGCAAGTCTATGGTCTTATCTAAATTAAACAATCCGCTTTATTCAAGAATATTAATATACCTATTGATTGTTGCAGAGTATTAAATCAATATTTTATTTGACGTTTTTATTTGTTTTGTATGCCGTTGAGTCTACATTTTCTTCCAGCATCTTCCACAATTATGAAAATACATAAAGGAAATATAATAAGCTGACCATTTACACATTTATGCACCATTTTGAAATACCTCCTACGCATGGAGTAAGTTGTTGCATACGAGTCAGTTTTTTTTAGCTGAATGGACACTACTACATAAACTGTGCCTGTTCTAATGTTTTTTAAACTTTTAGTTCAGGGACCACGGAAAAATGCTGAAGAAGGAAAGGGAAGAGGCAAGGCGTAGGGTTGGAGACTTCATTCGCATACATGTTTTCTTGCCTAGATAATAAAACTAACACTAATAGACGATATTGATATTGCCTCATCTTGTCATGCATTACTAATACTCTCGCCCTTTTATGACTGCAAGCCTAGAACGGGATTTATTTGGCACAACATTTGCGGAACGATGTTTTTTAAAAATAAATCGTGGTGGAAGAATTGCATTCTGCGTTTTATTATACATGCAATCAACGAGCATGCAATTAAAAATGAATGATAAAATCTTCTTTCATGATCATGAGGGAGCAATTAATTAGCAATTTCTTCTGAATTTCCACATTTCTTTAAAATGAAAAGTAGTAAACACATGCAATTATTATTATTATGTAATTTTGTTGCAAAAGTTTATATTATTTGCAGATTGCTGATTGTTAAACATTTTCTGATTTACAATGATACTTGATCAAATGTTGTTCGTTTGGGTTTACGCAGGCCAGTTGACAAATACCGATGTAAATTGGCCCAAATTCGTCCCTAAAACTCCCACTCAATGAACTTATTTATATACAAGTACAATGTGTTGACTGTACAGTGTACACCGACGGATGATGGATGATGGATGGAATAAAAAAATAATGCGTGTGATAAAACATATTTCATGGAATAATGCGAAATCACGTAGCGAACAATCTTTAGCAGCAGTACTTTTTATTCATAATAATATTGAGGTTGTCTCTCAAAACGTTATCCGAGCTGACCCCTGGTGAATTAGCTTAGTTAAACAACAGGATTGTAATGATAATGAACAGTTTGTCCTGTACATTCACTTACAAACATTTTATTTCATTTACATTTTTTTATTTACTATGTAAACGTTTACCTTTAGTTGTACAAGTATGAATAAAGAGATACAGAAAATATATTACATATTTTCGAAAACAAAAAAGGTGTTTGCAATGCAAACTTTGCATAACCATTTTACGTATATTGTGCTTAAGAATAATTATTAATTAGCAAATATTTCTGGTGAACTAAGCAATGGTAGAAAATTAAATCACTTTGTTGTCAGTATTAATTTGTAATATATTTTTCGGATTCAGATAAGCATGTGGCAAGAAGAAGCAATCGATGCATACCTAGATTGATTGGTGACGTGTAAACTAAGAATTCCATATGTCCATGAATGTACGAAAACGTAATTTAGATAATTATTATTTTAGTAAAATCGTTATCTAAAAGATTATCAAATAAAAACATTGCAAAGATTCTAATCAGCCTTGATCCATTTCAAACTGACCCTTAACAAAACTAAAAGTACTTGTATGAAGCGCGGTAAATTGAACCTTAATCCTAAACTCTGACATGATGTTGGTGCAACAATAGTTTTGCATACAACAACGTATCCCGAGAAAAAGGATTGAGTGTTGTCTTTTATTTTAATTTTATCTGACTCAAAATTCGCTGACGGTTACTTATTTACGTATTTTTATCAATAGTGGTATAACAGAGAACATTCAGTTTTGCATCTCAAACGACAAATTAACGAGATGTCCGTTATGATTACTTTTTATGTGTAGACTAGGTACGTGCTTATGCGTATGTAATATTTTAAGATGTGTCTGATCAATCAATCCTCAGGGAGTGACGGAGACAGGTTTCCGTTCATGGGGCTACCTGAGTCATCACCATTATTTCCACCTATTGCGTTCCAGGATGTGCTGTCGGAATACCTTAAAATCAATGTGTACAATTTTGCAGTACTAAAAGGCATATATAAATGTTTGCTATCATGCGTCAAACAAACGATAATTTTTTTGCGTTTACCAAAGGACAAATTAACGGACTGTGATAGTCATGATTGGCAACAAATCGGAAAATTTATTTTGGAAAAATGATAAATAGAATAATTGCAATGTTTGCATGACCCACTAACATGCTGTACGACTTGCTGCTAATTATAGTTTTATTTTATCCAAGTTTTCTGATTACAACAGGTACCAGCACCTGGCTAAAGTAAACAGTCGTGTAGAGTAGGTAAACACATATACATCCGAAAAAGGCAAACAGAAAGACAGTTGATTAGCCTAGCATTTACAGAATCACCAGACAACTATGTATAATAGTTCTTCTTATATAGGCAATTGATCAAAGCTCAAGCTCATCCGTAATTAATTTTCCTAAGGACAATAAAAAGCAATCCAGGTAACAGCGTAATTGAAATCTGTGATCTACGATTCATCTCAAATCTCAATCATCAATACTGTACCTAGTTTTTCATTCTAAGTAATTCTATATTTTACACAATTTTGTTTGACTTTGATACAGAAATTGTGATTGTATACAGCCAAAATTTCAGTCATAATGCATATTAAATGTAAAATTTGTGCAAACTACTTCGTCTATTGGTGTTTCCGATTGTGCGACTGAAAAAATTTCTTACCTTAGCAAACATTGTACTCGCACAAGGCCTACGTGCGAAAAGTAAAAACAACTGTATGGAAAATTGTTTACTCCTTGCTGCTGCTGCTGCTGTTTGGACTTTAGAAAATAATCTGTGTAGAAAGAAGTTTCCGAATCTGCAGAAAAATACAAAAATGCAAAAATTACTCTTTACCTTATATTTTTAAAACTTCATGTGCAAACTTTGCACTGCAAAGGTGCAAATTGACTAAGAACCAATTTTGTTATAATTTTTTTCTTGAGGTTCCTTATGCACCTTAGAGTACTCTAAGTTATGTACACATGAATGTGAGAGTTCAAAAATGTCTATCATACACTAAAAAAGGTTATTTCTTCTCTGAGTAAAAAGTTTCTAATGCTCTGTTTTCCGATAGCTTTCTTTGGTATGACATGTGTACATTTATTTTTTGCTCTTCACAAACTCCACAGAAAATTACCCCATTACGGATAGATTCAAACAATAATTATTTCGGATTGGAAGTTTGTTGAAAATAAGTATATAATGAAACATTGGCATTAGTTTTTGCATTGCATTGAAAGACGCAAGAAAATAGAGATGAGCAGGATTCCCTGGTCAATTATTTATAGCATTTCGTTCTATAGCAACCCATCGTTACGATGGCATCGTAGATTAAATCGTACTGGTTAACTTTACCTGACATTGGCGTTTCCCAAAAGCTTCGTTTCCCGCCGTATCGTGGACCTGTATAAAAATTGCTTCGAATGCTTCTAGGGCTAGAGGTTCGCAAGACATCGCGTTTACTCGTCTCTGTAATTCATATATTGCATTTATTGCATATACTAATCGTTGCAAATTTCAGTTGATTTGCGTTTGTTCTGTTTTTGTTCCCAAGCCCCCAGCCATAAGGCCAGCCCAGTATCAACGTAAAGTTTGCTCATCACCTCAGACAGGTAATATTATATAACATATTTTTTGAAGCACGGTAAAAGTGCTCCAAAACCCCTGACATATAATAGTTTAATTTGTATTTTATCAAAAAATCTAGCTCCTGGTGAAAATCCATTAAAACCTCACTTTTCAATCATGTCAAGATAATTCATATTTTCACACTCCGAACTTCACGCAATACATTCTATGAAATTACCTATATTTGTGATAAAGATTGAAATCTTCAATAGCAAGGCAATGGAATAAACTTTATGCATGACGTAGGTAGACAGTTTGGCCTCTGAATGAAGCTAGCTATTATTACTTTGATGTTACGCATTCGATGAAGTATCGATTCGATTGATTCGATTCGAACGAAAAACTACATTCCCATGTGAAGAGAAGGATGAATGCTGAGACAATCTAACTACCAGATTTCCTTGAGGTTCTTTCACTTTTAGGGGCTCTACACATAAACATAAGTATATAAACATCTCATATAAACATAATTACCATGGAAAAAAATCTTGAATTTAATGATCTGGCTTCGATTAAAAAATCCATATTTATTTCCAGCACAGTTTTTTGAGAGCCCTTTACTCATACTCCCTTTTACTTTCACTCCATCACCAACTTTTGCAGTTATTATGCAGCAACTCGGCAAGATGTTTTTCATGATGCATAAATTGAGAAATTAAATGATTGCAACATCAAAACTAATTTTGTTGGGATGGTTACGTCACTTGACCATTACTTTAGTTAAATGAGCCGAGAAATCTAGCCTAACTGCACTTTCTGAGAGTGCGCTTAGGCAGTGGGAGGGATAAAATTTGAGGTGGAATTATAAAGTAATGATTTTAATGCACAACTTACCGTACGATAATCTCTTTTCAAATCCTGGTTCAACATATATACTGCTGACTGACAGAAGAAACACTAAAGAAAGTAGTCCCAGAAGCACGAGGTTAACAGGCGTAATTGTGCGGTAGCCCAACATTATGAATCCCACTAAGTACAATCGGTTTACTTTAAGTTTCTGATTAAAATATATAAGAAAACGGATCAAATATCTACATTATCCATCCAAGATTAAAATAATTTAGTTCTTAAAGAACAGTTGGCTTGCTCCGATAATTGCTTAACAGCCAAAACATATTGGACATCAAAAAATAAGTGAAAACCAGTGAATACAGGATAATAATAAAATGACCCGCATAAAGATAATTGTGGATTCATAAAATGCTGATTACTGTTTGCATGAAATTCTTACCAATTCTCACATGGCAGTTACTGTGATATCATCACCAATTTTTTAAATTGCCTTTGAAAATTTCACTGCCAAACTGATCAGATATGTGCTAGTACCCGTACAGATATAAATACTGACAGATTATCTTGATACGGCAGTCGAACTATAATGTATATAAAATCGAACTTCAATAGAAGAACATTATGCGACTGACTGGCGGACCCTATATGGGTGATTAGTTGATAAAAATGAAATTTCGAAACAACAAACTGGATAGAGAGATGTTCTTTTAACTTTCCTAACAAGAGTAGTTATACAATTATTGCCCCAAGTATTCATTGTGAATAATAAGTTTTATGTTTTTATACCATCATGATTTATAAATCGTGAATGAACAATGACTGCCGAATATTTAGAAGTATCCAGTCTAGCGAACTTACAACAGTTAAGTGTATGAATTTTAATGAAATTTTACCTCTGTGTGAAATGAAATGTATCAGTAGAGGTGCAACTGCAGTATTAATAGATGCTTTGCTTTTATATTTGAAAAATAAAATGCTTAACAAGATTTCTGATTCTTTGAAAAGAAAAATTTCTTTCAAAACTTGTTCAGTCTCAATTTACCCCACTGTGGAAGTAAATTTGTGTGACTACAACTTGTTGGCTGTTGGCTTCGGCTTAATTTGTCGTATCCGTTGTACCTTCCAATTTTTCTATCGTTAGATTCTTCAATTGTCCAATCACACTAGGAATGATGAAAATGAGTAAGAACGAAAGTATTTATACCCAAAATTTGCTCGAAATTTACAGTAAAATGGATTATTGGAAAAAGCTATTACTATCCAGCGAATGATTCGGGCTACATTGTGAGGGCATGCGAATTCATTACAGTCCAGTCGCATCTATCTATAGTACCTCGCTTATCACAGGACTCGATGATGATGATGACACTTGCTGTGAGTTGTCCGGTTAGGTGATTCTCGTTGTGATTTGTTTATATTGGATCCAAAAACTACTATTTAAGTATTATTAACATTACACTTGCGTAGGTGGATTGTATAATCTACAATGTAGATGCAATATGTGTAGGGTTTTACTAGTTTTTAAGCAGCTTGCGTTTGCTCAGACACAATGAAAAAGTCTAAATTCACTGATTTTGAGGGCGTTTACTGCTGGAATTTGCTCCTGAGGGAGAAATTAATATAATTTTGAAAGCTTGAGTCCTAAAATGACTCGTCATCCGTAAACCCCGCGTAAATAAAACATGAGCTGTAATGTTTAGCCATAAGTGGCAAGCTTTCAATTGAAATGAGTTATCCGTCTGTATGTCATTCCAATTTATGCATCTTTTATGTTGATAGAATTTTTAAAGCCATTTTAGGCGCAATGGTTAGATGATCACGCTAGATTTATCTTGCTGAAAACTACTTCTTTGATAGGTCTAACTAAGATATGGGTAGTAGGTGCGACGAACTAAATTACTGAACATAATAATCAGTTTTTATCTAAAATGAACAACAAACTTTATTCGAAACTTTTAAAATGTCCGTACAAACTCTGTATTAAACACAAAGCAATTAAACACTGCACAACTTTTATGTGCATTTTATATTATTGAGCCAACATTTTCCCCCAGCATCCTTTAAAATTATAAATAAAATGCCGATAAGGCAATATTTAAAATTAAAATCAATATAATGGAAAATTTACTTTTATACTGAATAATTGTTTAGTCTTCTGTAGTTTGAAATTCAAACTGAATTGAAATCACTTGTCAAACAAAATTGACCATTTACACATATACCTGTGTCTAAAATTAAGATGCATTACGCACGAATTACATATACGCAAGTTATTGTGAGCCTAATTGCTGTGTTGTTGGACGCACCAAAATCATTAAGCGATTCAAACTGAAGCCCTAGGAATGTCACGAACAATTAGCTGTGCTGGAAATTCTTCGGGTGACAAACTAATGCCTATTTCAGGCTCTGTTGTTGGTGTTGGATTTCCAGGAACCACAGCAAAATTGAAATGCTGAAGAAGTGAAGCGATAAGGAGAGGTACGATGGAGTTGACCAAGTTAATTCCTATGCATATTCGTTTGCCTAGATAATAGAAACAACAAGTGATGAATTTTATTGGAATGATTTTATAAGTAGTAAGTAAGTAAGTATAGTAAGTTTTCTTATCTCGCATACCAAATCCGAAAATTACAACACGTGGATCTGGTACTTCTATCATCTTTGTTTATCGTGAAATGATTGGATAGGATCACGGTGCCCTGTTGGGATACAAAGTTAATTTAATGTGCTGCACATTTAGTAATAATTTCTACGAAACAAGGTGTATTTACCTTTGGAATTTTGTGTCCTCGTAAAATCCAGTCTTTTGGTGCAAGCCGCGGAACGGGATTCGGTACTACGTTTGCGCAACGGTGTACCTCTAACAAGAAAGCTTGGAAGAATGGCATTCTACGAATTATTCATGCAATGAAAAATATAAAAAGATAAAAAATCTTCCTGAAAATGATAGTCAGTAAGTAAATTTGGCGGTTAATATTATGGTCACTTTTCAATATCATCAACGGTTGGTGCCATATGACGAAGTACGACAGAGTCAATTTCAGCTTGGCATCTCTTTTGAATATCCGGATTGATTGTTAGAAATAATACCGCGTAGTTCAGAGTGGCATTTAAGGTTAAACTACCAACTAAGAGTAAGTCTGCAATCATGCTTTGTAATTGTTCCTCTGAAAAACGAATTCATTTTATGTTGGTGATTGAAATATTATTACACAACGAAATTGCGATAATTGAGATGTTAGAAAAGCGATGCTGAGTCATGAAATGTACCTGTGTACAAGGTTTCCTTATCGTCTCTGCAGTCGTGAATCTTTCTGAGGAAAACATCAATATAATTCTGGGGCTCCGTTAAATAAAATCCTTCAGCCTTTCTTTCCTCTACCAAATGCTGAAAACCCCATAAGAGTACTTAGATTTCACGTCAATGTTTCAACGTTTGTTAAACAGATTGTTCTGTTAGCAATCATATATTATCTAATGTAGACTGCTTCACACTAAATTTTATGTAAATACCTTGGACAGAACGTGAATTTCATCAAAAACTTTATACCGTAAATTCCCCTTCCAAAGCCACGGAAATAACTTTCTTGTGAAGGGAATGATTAGCTCAATCGGATTTCCAAAAGTGACCGATTTGGATAGCTTAAAGGTATGATCCAGTAATTTAATCAGTCTAGGATCATCATGCTCGTACCGAATTCCTGCCACCATGCACCACAAAATGTTAAGTACTGTCAGGGAAAATGTATTCCGAAATTTTATCACTCCTCCATCGGTTTCTAGCTTCTTTTTAAACTGATTCATGAGAACGTTGACTTCTTCAATAATCACACTATGCATGGTGTATACTTTTCCAAAGCCGAACTCTCTGTGAGATTAACATGAATTCATTGTCAAAAATTGATATAAGAACGAAAATGCATATGCCTATAGCGCATCAACAAAACGACGAGTTCAAAGTGATTGCTTGTTTGAATTAAAAATCACTGTTTTCACCTTAAAGTCCTAATAGTAAATTTTCTCATTTCTGTCCACAAGGGTGTTGAGCAAGCAAATATCAAACCTTAAAAATAAAGATTATACATCCACATGGCATTATAAAAATCTCTTAATATCGTGCGTCAAAAACTGTACGTATGCATGCGTGACAAAATGTTTATTATTACCCATCTCTTTGCCAAATGTTCGTGGATAAGTGTAGTACTCATGCGCAAATTTAGCACTATATTCTTCCATGTTCGCCACCTCCTCTAGGAGCTCATATGAAGCAATTATGACTGAAATCAACATTAAACAATATAACAAAATTTAAAAGTATAAACAAACACGCACACGTTCAAAAATTGTCTATGCATACCAGCATCAATGTTGAAAACGCAGCATGCAAATAGATCACCGTACTCCTTTGAAAGCATATCTAAGTATTCCCAGGGTCTGATTTTATTCAACCTGAAAATAGGCCTTCTAATCCATACAGCCGGCATAGACCCTACTATTGGGACTACAAATGGTCCTATGACAGAGAGACGACATTCGATGAAAATTGCATTTTCACAGAACGAATGATATGCTTGCAATTATAAATTTCCTTACCTGGTGGCATATTGCGAGTGGACATTTGCAAGCTGTAAATATAATAAGCCAACAGCAAAACTACTGCGGCTGGCAATATAATGATGAGATACGACATTATGAATTTTTTAAAGTGCAAAACACTAATAACACCACCAAAATTACTGGAGACACTATTACAACTGACTCCACAAGAGAATGGAACAGTGGAACTGTTGGTAGCAGTGCAAGACAATTGCAGTAGTAGTAGCAGAATGTATACCTGGTGGTTGAAGTGGACGAATGGAACGTCATAGAAGAACTAACCAGTGGCGATCGTTATGTGAAAAGCAGCTCTTGCATTATTTTCATGAAAACTGTAATATGGTTCGTATCTTTTATTTTTGTTTTGACAGAATAATGCATAATTTACTACCAACTCTGTGCCAACGATTGTTCTTCGGCGAAAGGAAGGGGACGGGAACAGGTACAATGCAAGTACAACTGTACCACAAAAACAAGGTGCACAACGGAAGTGGTCGAGTTGTGTATTAAAAAACAGGTATATATATCAGTCTCAAAATGTTTACGTAGTATTCTGTTCATGCTGTGTAATTGCGCAATGAGCTAGAGGTGGTTGGGTAGATGACAAGTAGTATTGCATTAGTCACAGTCACGATATATATGTATTATACTCAAATCAATAACGGGTAATTCCTACATGGAAAACTATTCAATGGAACATTTACACAACTGGGCTATTCTAACTATTACGAATTCGATTTCATTTTTGGTCTACTATTAATTTTTCCCTGGGATCATCATATAATAGTTCATTTATGCTAGCATTTAATTCAAGAATCGGTAATAGACTCAAAACTGAATAAATCTGCAACATTAATGCATGGCACATATTTAGGATGTATGGTGGTATTTTTAATGAGGGAAAAGTGTATTAGAGGAAGTGAAATGACAATAATGGTACGGTATTAGCTAGCACAGTTTGACTACAGTCTTAAGGTAAATCTTAAATATTATGACGTTTGTGGGCGCTAAGGGGGATTGTTCGTAAAAAACCCAACTACACGACTCATTCATTTTAGCTCTCTATCTTTTCTCGTTTACTTTTTCTAGTCTTGTTCTGACCAAAACGCTAAGACTTTGAAGTCATGTCATTAGATTGCTTAAAGGGAAACACAGGAAAACCTAACCGGTGCAAAATCCCAGACTTTGGCTTGCTACCCTATTTTTCTTTCCTTGATGATGGGAGTCCCCTGGCATTCCCGGCCATATAGTATCATGTATAATATGATTATTATGCAACAGGTTTTTAAGCGTCTCTTGCTCGACAAGAGTTACTGTGAGAAAATTGTGCTAGCAATTATAACGTTGTGGCTGGTTTATCCTTCCACTTTGAAAATGAATACTCGGAAAGATTCCTTGAAATAAGTAAAATTGTACTTGTGTGATAAACTTCAATTTAAGAAAGTTTTGAGTAATAGTAAAAAGCATGGTATTAAAGAATATAATTTAAAAGCTAAATGAAAGCACGTACGTACATCTATTTTATTTAGGTTCATTTAAGTATATATGTAGTCGTATTTTTACAGCTCAAAGTATGGGCTAACACTTTTGATCCTGCTGGATAGAAAAGGAATTACGAATATATGTTGTGAAAATTATGAAATACAGACAAAAGTTTAATGGATTTTGGAGATAGTATAAAACATAATAAATAATAGCACATCCAGCAGTAATAACAATATTATGATTTTAATTACTTTAACCTTGTTGGACCATTATTCAACCAGAGTTGCAGTAAAATATGTCAAAACCACTTGCATGAAAAGAACGTACATTTTTATAAACTCCCTTTAAACTAAAAACATCCATGTACGTATTTACACTTGATAATTTTATTTCTTTCGTTTGATTGTAAGTCAGTCTATTCATGTGATTATTCTTACTCTTTTGTACTTTTTATTTTTTAAATGTACACGTATTTGTTTTTGTAACTTTTGTGTTTAAGAGGGTATGATGACTTTGCAAGAAGAAGGATGGCATTTCCTGGGTTTAGGCCGATCGTGTGAATTTTTAAAATTTATGCTTACTGTTTTCCCACACAGGCATATTACGTATTTATTATGCATGATAAAAAAGTAATACCTTAATTTGTGACTTTTCTTGGCGTTTTGTTTACATGTTGCGAATTATTGTTTTTTGTTTCGTGCCTAACTACACTCAAACTGCTGGGATCACTGCTAAGGTTAAACTGTAATAAACAGATACAACTGGAGTATTGAAGTAGCGTAAGCAAATTAACGTCATTTCGTTCTCTATCGACATATTTGACAGAACAATTGCCTAGACCATAGCACACTCAACATGATTGAATTCTACCGGTTCCGGTGCCTAAGCAATTACCGAAAAAATTTTGTCCATGTGCAGTGCAATTGACAGTCAATACTGACACGCCTGACACTTTTAGCTCCCTCCACTCTATCCTATGTCAGCTCCCTGCAGCGTCTCAATTTATGAACAAATTTTACCCATAGTTAGATGCTCTCGGCAAATTTGTTTAACATTTTGTTCGCTGTTGAAATGTGCAATATTTTTTTTGCTATATTATAAACATTGGTACCCTCCTCTCTTAGACCCCCCTCGCCCCGTGCCCCACAGCCCGGCTACAAACTAGGTTTTGTTAGTCCCCCAGTAGTGTGCTTAGGTATCAAGTTTCGCGGAAATTTGCCCAGAAGGACAGATGTGTAGGTATAATATTTTTGTAAAATAACTACCTACTTTGCAATTGCAAAAAGTTGGATGTTGATTGACTCATTCATTATTATTGACAGGGAGATATAAACCTACGCTCATAATACGATATCTTTTTCTTCCTTGCATTGTTTACTAAAGTAGCGAATTCACGTCTGCGTGGAATGGCATTTTGAGCGTGAACTTAGAGTGTAGTGAAAAAATTCGCTAACGCGCACCCAGGTCAACCGTGAACTTAGAGTGAAATTTTCACTCCTATTTCTCCTTGGTGAAAATACCTTCTTTTTCACGCA
>JAHZMZ010001047.1:0-14129 GCA_027743805.1 Lepidocyrtoides sp. E14 | reverse complement strand
GACCGTTTTCTGCGTCATTCTATTCCATGTAAAAATATATACCTATTTACCTATGTACATATAAAAAGTTAACTTTTATTCTTGTGCGGTGGACTAAACTTGGTCAACGGAGAAAAAAAAAATGAAAAGTAAAAAAAAAACTTTTTCACTCGATCTCTCCTTTTCGTCTTGTGGAGAAAAAGTGTTCACGGGAGTCAAGCCAAAATTGAAGCCAGGTACTACTATTATTATTATTACATCGCCACGTCGCACCGTTGTTGTTGTTGAACTTGTTGTGATGTGGGATTGTCGTGCTAAAGTGAAACCTGTCCTAGTTTGTTTGGCTTTGAAATAGTAGTAGTATAAAATAAAAATGTTATATATTAGCAAGCAGGCATCTCGATCTATAATGGAGATATTACTTTGTGTGTGTTTGCAGAGAGTAAGTAAGCTGGACATTGAAGTTTTTAACGAGGAGAGTGAGAGGAAACAAGAAGAAAAGAGAGATAGGAAGATATTTCCTTTGAATTGGTTAGAAGAACAGGATGAATTTGGGCAGTAGCAACATCCCCAGCTGTGTTGGAAGCGGCTACCAACATGGACATCCTATGGCGAGCCAAAGAACAACATTTCATGTTTTCTACTTCCCTACTTTTCTCTCAACTGGAAGGACACTGGACACATGGAAAGAAGAAACAGAAGGAATGTGTGAGTGAGTGACTGAGTAATGGAGAAAATGGCTGGAGGCAGACAGGACATGGGACAAACACGGTATAGAAGCTTTTACAGAACACACGAAAATATAAAAAGACATCACATCACTTAATACTTTTTTTCAACAAAAATAAGACATCTTAAAATCACCAGTAATTCAAGTACAGTTTTTACAGCAAACATAACAAGACCATCTAAATTTTGCTATTCTTTTATGCTGTTAATAAGTTGGTCAAGCAGGGGCTTACAATCATAGCTATAATGAACATGAGACTCCGACATAGCAAGCTTTTCGCTTGACACTTAAGAATAGTCACTTGGTGAAAATAAAAAGATGAAGAAGGGACGAAACAAATAGAAAAAACATTGTTTGATAGCTAAATGAGCTACTTTTGAGACACTTTTGCCCACTTTCCTTTTTTGCAAATAAACCTACCTACATACATACGTAATCTGGCTGTCTGTCTGGCACAATTTCCCTTTCCTGTTTATGCCGTATCCTTTGAAAAGAGTACGAAAAGCAAAACATCTACACACATACACCCACAGTCTCTTTTCATTATCTTTGATTGCAAAATTGTTGTAAGTGTGTGTGTGTGTGTGTGCACGTAGATATGCGTCCGTCTGAGTGTGCAAACAGGGAGCTTGTTTATATTGGATTAAGACGAGCATCGCACACACACATACACACACATTTCTCTTTTTGGACAGCAAACAAACCAATGAGGTGAATTGGAGCGGACACTTTTCCCGTGCTACTACTCACTCACTCACCAACCCTTTATATTATATGGTCGTCTACGTCGTCGTTGTATTTGCAATGAGTGAAAGCACGAACAAGCAAAAAGGTAAAAGTAAAATACAGAAAGATGTACGATATTACTGTCTGTCTGTCTTTCTCTCTCTCTCTTTCTGTGTGTATGTGTGTGTATATAGTGCCTAGAGAATGATTCTTTCTTCTAAAGTTTGCTCTAGTTGGCACTTGGTTTCTCTTTCTTTGCAAACTTCAAGCTGAAATGGAAATACTCTACTGGATATCGACACTGGGAAAAATGGATCAAGGGAATTTCCTCTTCGTCTTAAGCCAAAAGAACAAATATCAACATTTTAGTATATAAGAACGCATGACAGACAAAAAGTTTGTACCAGGTGCACTCATGCGACCCAAATGTGTAACAAGGCGACCGTCATCCAACTCATCATCATCTTCATTTTTTGCTCTCTGTTTTAACCTTCTTCTCTCTTATGCTGTCTCAATGCTTCCTCCGATGTGATCTCCAATGCATTTTTACAAGTGTCCACCTTATGGCAGTGTAACATTTGGTAAGGTTACATTGCATTGGAAGAAGGCACCTCTTTGACACAAATATTATTCTAATATGGGCTATTCCGTTTCTCCGAAAACCTTCAACTTATTTTTGGTTAACCACTGTCCCAAAAAAACCTGAGGTAAAACTGCATGTTTTGAGAACCTCAACTTGTTAAAATCCCCATCATCTTTTTTTCTCACCGTTAAAAAAAATCCTCATATTATGTGCATTTGCTTTGATGACCCACTGACAGACATGCATACCCAAATACTTACCCAACATGTGTGCGCCCTTTTCTTCGAGGTCTCCTTGAAAGCGAAGTAAGTTAGCAGATGAGAAAACAACCCATTAGCAAAAGACTTTTTCCTCCGCTTCAACTACCATAAACGCCTGTTCTCTTTGATCATCCTTGAAAAATATGTCGTTCTACACGACATGCATAATGGATTACTAAAAAAATGCACACAGACAGACATACACAGAGACACACAACGTCTCGCTTTGAAGAAAATGCTCCTTCTCAATATTATCTCTTCTGGAAAATGTCAAGTAACAAAGTCATATATGAATACACTTACTCCCATTTTCATTCCCTTTTCTTCTTTTCTCATGAAGAAAAATCCCAAGCAAAAAAAAAAAAAAAAATCCAAAAGTCCAAGTTTATTTTTCTTTGAAATTCGATATACATTCCCCCTGTTTGTTCTGAACCTTGCACTGATGCATGCACTTTGCTCGAAAATGTAATTTCCATAATGTACCGTATTCCATCCCAACTACTAACTTTCCCATCTCACCACCAGCCACTCCATTTCCAGTCGTCAACAGGCTTGTTTTTAACGCTTTTTATGTTATGGGAAGCAAAAGTATCATCAAAGTTTTTACTCTTTTCTGAAACCGAATACTTTTATGTAGTGAGCAGGAGGAGAAGCAGTAGTAGCATCACTATTCCCAATGATAATTTTCCTAATAACTTCCCCTTTTTACTCCTTCTTGTTTCCCATCATGATTATCATCCTCATGATCATGTGGTTGTTCCCTTTGAACATTTCCATGTTCTGGAATCATACCACACACAAACACACACACATACACACACTAGCAATAGTAATAATAAGAGTGTCCCCATGCTAATAGAAATGAAGAAAACGAAACGAGCAAAAAAGTGAACCCATGAACTGACTCATATCACACAAGTTCATCGTACATACATGTGCTTATGACTCTGCTTATTGTGACTCACACAAAGAGGCACATCCATTTCCCTCAAAAATACAGAAAAAGCATCACCACTTGTGTTACTGCTGGTAGTAGTAGTAACGTATGTATATGAGTTTTCAGTCATGAAAGGAGTGAGCACTCCCTTAGGACTTTTGTCTTTTGGGGAAAAGAGAAGGAAGCTGTAGTAGTAGTAGGAGTAGCGGTTGTAGTAGTAACAAAATCGGATCACATCTTTTACTCTTCTCCTCTTCCATCATGAAGCATCCTCTTTTTACGGTAAAAATATATATGGGGAAAGGGCAAACAATGTGAATGTGTGTGATACATTTTCTACACTTGTGTGAGCAACAGTAGTAGAAGTAATGAGTTATGGTGGTGATGGTAGTAGTAGCAAGCAGTTTTTTAAGGGTTGATTTTTTTTAACGTTTGACATGTCTTCATACACTACACATACATGTATGCTGCTGCTGCTGCGTTTGTCCTGCTCGTTAGCAAAACAGGAAAAGGCAGGTTGATAGCTCTGATCATGTGATGGGAATAATCTCATTTTACTGCCAGCCCATTTTCTTCGTCTCTCAAGTAATGAGCTGGGATGCACCGTATATACATATATTGAAATAGGATGATGAAGAACTGACACAAAAAATTGACAGTACAATACACAATGCAGTTCATTTAGAAGAGAGTAAATCAGCATTTATTAGGGAATGCTTGGTATGCGGGAAATAGGAAACCCTTTCATTTTTTAAAGGAATTTAAGCAAAATAAGAGGCATTTCCTTTTTACAGAAAAAAAGACGTAAATGTTTTTAATGAGAGGCGGTATTTGTAGTTAACACTAGAGAGCGGACGAGCCACATTGAGAGGAAAAATTCAAAGGATGATGGGAACAAGGAAAACAGGAGTAAAGTAAGTATGCTTGTAATGTCGTGTGGTTTTTTCATTCGACAGATATAATTCAAGCTTAGCAGTGAAAAAGAGATAATGTGTCTTTTGAATAAAATGTAGTGGTAGTGGAAGTAGTATTTAGTAGTTTGGCGGATAATAGTAGTCTTACAGACATGAATAAGAAGACTGCACACAGACAAAGATTTTTTTTTCATTTCATAACGATAATGCTGCGGCTGTACTTACATAAGAAGATGAACCATGTGAAATAAGATGTCTGAGAGATTTTATGAGGACTGAAAAGATGAAGACATCACAAACAAGATGCGCTACATTTACAGTACAGTTAAGTGTATTCGTGTAAGTATTTACTCTGTGTGGAGATTGTGTGCATGTCTTGTTTGAAATGCGGGGGAGATAAAAAGGATAATCAGCAGAACAATAATAATACTAACTGCGGAGAATGCACATATAACCATAAGCACCAAGAGAGAGAGAGAGATACACTGTTCATTTATCAGACCTTTTCTGTTTACATTTTTAAAGATTTTTTCCTGAATTTGAAGAGAAAAAGAATATGTAGTAATAATATGAGCTGAGCTGAGACTGAGATATTTATTTGGAAGAAGAGAGTCGCAACTTGATTTGCGTCTGAAAAGGGAAAAATATAATGTGTCAGGAGAATAATGTAAAGTGGAAGATTTACAGCATCAGAAGCAGAAAGGAGAAGACTTTTCAGGCAGAAGCAGTGGGGAGATTACATAAAAATGTGAAACCAGATAAAAATTATCATTGTTGATTGTAAATATACTGTGCTGCTAACTTCTTACTTTACTTTTGTTACTGTAATATTTATGACTTGTACAGACAGGGTGGTCACACAACAACACGAACGCAAGTAAGCAGTAATATTAAATAAATAGCCACTCAAACAATAAATACAAACCCATATAGATAATGCCAAATAACCGAAATGCAGTCATAATGGGAGAGAGAGATGTGAATATAAAAATGCATTTTTGTAGACACATGCAGTAGCAGCAGTGACAGCTTCTGTGCTGTTTTTTTCTCATTTTCAGAATGCTTTGGATGCACTCAAAGCTACTTTTATTCCTCCAAAAATGTGGATAATAANTCCAAAAATGTGGATAATAAAAACGTAACGGTTTTTTCGAAAGGACATGTACGCATATTGTTTGTTTGTTGTATTAACAAAACAGTACATGAAAAGTGTCTGATTTTTACAATGGGGTTAAAATGGATTTTTGTCTCGTCTCGACTTGATTGGAGGCATTAAGTGGTTTTGATTTTCTTACTTTGGTCTACTACTTTACTGCTACCCTTACCCTACTCAAGTTGCATTATCATTATTTTACAAGGCTTATGCACTAAAGCTTATTTTTGCAGTGATGATGGAAGGTCATCATTACTACTTTATGAGAATATGGATGGAACAGTAAGCAGTATCGAATCAGCTATTTTTCTTTAGTTTTTTTGTAGCAGTAGTGGCAGTGGTAATGGTCACAACACAATAGAACCATTCTTAATGGCCCTTCTGCCACTTTTATATTTTGCTATATTTGCTTATTTGGACATGGAGCACTCGTAATAACAAGAAATAAAAGCGTTTAATGTGCATGTAAGATTTTGTTTAGGAACGCTTTTTTGTTTTTGAGCATTTTCATGACATTTTTATTCTTTTATATACTATTCTCTGTGTGAGTATGTTCCTCCCCGTTTTTATTTATAGAAAGAGTGCAGTGTTGTAAGAATGGAAGAGCTCAGTCAGAGCGTGTAAAAATCCTGAAAAGCTTTTGTTGAGCTTTTAATGATGAAATTGTGGTGGTACCATTAAAAATTGACCCTACTTATACTCTCACTCACTGCAGTAGTTTCATATAGGTTTACGTGGTGTATACTGAAAAGATAAATAAAAGCCGTTAAACAGATTTTTACAATCTTTGAGATGAAGCTCGTGCATGACTAAAAACCGAGAAAAAAGGAGGAAAGAAAGACGGCGTTTGGGATACTAAGGATTTTGATGATGATGTTGATGATGATGATGATACCACCAGGAAGGAAGAAAGAAGAAACACGCAAAAACCCCATTGTCTACTAGCACCACCACCAAGCAAACCAAACAGTAGCATATCACATACAAAGCAGTTTTATTTGGGTATATAAAATCAGGGAAATTGTTAGGGAAGACCCCACAGACACATTTATAACTTTAGGCACCTATTATATAATACAGCACACACACACTTACCTAACCATATCTTCTGAATTGCTTTGGTTTTAACAATTGATCTTACCATTCAATCTTTCAATCTGGTCGGTCACTCTCTGGTCAACAGACAGACGTCTTCTCTCTTGTCTTGAAAGCACATAAAATAAAAGTTTGCTCTCGCTCTCTCACACAGCTCTTCTCTCTGCTTTTGTTTAAGTAGGCAATTTTTCCCTTCTTACTGCCTCTGCTGGACATTTTCTTCTTACCTTGTTTTGTGCAAAGTATATACATTACACAGCAACCTGTGCATGAAGGACCGCCTCTAAAATACAATAATAAACACACTCAAAGCAATATATACGATATACAAAGTATGCTCCCCCTGTCAAAATGTTTGCGTTGTGATGTTGACTTTGTTTGTTTTCTGGGTATGTGCTATTATTTTCTGAGTACATAAATACCTACTGCCCATTCTCCATCACCTTTTCCAATTTTCTTGTTATCTTTCAGCTCAAAAAATACTTTAACTACAACAATAACAGCAGTCCATCCATCGCCTTCTGCAAACTTCTTTCCTTCTTCTCTCTGCTCTAGCTACTTATGTACTTACCAACTTACCTATCAATGTAGTGGACTGCTGTCAAGAAAATTGAAAAGATAAAGTAGCATTTTTCCTCGTTTGGCAGATTGAACCATCCCACCTTGTCGAAAGAAGATAAAGGAAGGAGACTTTTATGTGTTTTATGGAGTTTTTCCATGCATTTTTGATCTGCCCACTGCCACTACTACCATCACCATCTAAAAAAACACTATTCTAGAGTAGGTACATGGTACACATATGTATGTACATAAAACAATCACTGAAACAAAAAAGGGGAAGGAACTTGTGTATTTTATTTTGAGGAAATGGGAAAAGGCAAACATTAAAGATTTTTAGTGAGCGACCACTACTCGCATATTTTCTTGTTTGGGAGGATGGAGGAAATAACTATTCTGGAATAGCATATTACACAATGGAACCAATTACCGGTTGGCAGCGGTGGTGAACCTGAACCTGCATACTTTGCCCTTAAACACTGAAGTCGACTCTCATGATGATATACTTTAAGTGTTTTTTGCTACACTGCTCGGCTAGTTTCCCTCATTTACAAAAGTAGATTACTGCTGAGGTTAAAGGAAATGTGCAACACCCGTTGCCACTTGCCTGCTAGAACGGCATGCATATCTACCTACATAGTTATGATGTGCAATTTATAGACACAGGAAAAGATGAAATGAATTTTAGCAGTGGGAAACATTACAAAACTAACGTGCAGCACGGAAGGAAAGAAGAAGTATATACTTTTTTTCCTCCTATTTTCTCTCCTCTTTCCTTCAAGTCATGTCATCATGATACAATATTATTTTTATTATTATACGATACTACTACTCTACTACTACTGCCTCACTACTATATACGCTCAGCAATGCACAATAGTTTGACTGCGTCAGAAAACGTAGCAGGATTGCTCCGGTCGTCGTTATTGTGTCATGACACTCTTGGGCTTTCACTTGATCTTCACCGATGGATTTTTAACGTGAACCAGTGAGCTGACAGAAGATGCGGCAAAGGTTACTGCTGTTGCTGCTACTTCATGATAATATGACGACGACGATGGTGATATGCGTGCGGCTACGAGCGCTGCAGAAAAAAAAACTTTAGGGAAATGGCAAAGGGTAAAGACTAAAGACAAGCACTTATAATATTGTTCTCCCCTTTTTTTGCTCAGGATCATGCAATGAAAATGACTTGGAGAATAATGATCGTTACATGCTTTTTTCGCCTTCATTCACAAATTTTGTATGAAGTTTTACTTCAATTTTTATTTTCGTATGTATGACCGCCTACATGACCGGGCTTTTTTATGTGACGTAAGAGAAACTTTTGTACTCTGTCGTATTTACAACAGAAAAATCTTCCCATTGCTTATGCCTAGTCGTTTTGTTGTGTGTATGTAAAGTAAAATGGGAGTTTTGTTGTTGGTTGCGTATGGGAGCGTATGTTCATATTACAAGGGAAACATTTTGTCCACTGGGGGACCTATAAGAGTTATTGTTCATAAATCCTAAAGGTTGAAGGGAGGAACAATAGGCCACCTTCACATTGTGGGCTCTCTACATGACACCATCAGAAAGAAGGAAGGAAACTGCATCCCAAAAATGTATTCATTTTGGGCAAAAAGAACCTTCTTTTAGTCTGGGAAACGGATTCAGCATTCATTTTGTTGTAGCTTATTTAAGGTTTGAAGAGTGAATAAAAGTGGGCAGGCTTTGTTGTGACCTGTGTGTATTGAGGGACTCCACTCATCCAGAACAATATGACTGTACCTCACACCAAGAAACCGAACAAACCAACTAACTTCAATCTCACCCAACACTTTACCACTGACCATCCGTTCTTTCAAAAGAGAAATTTGAACGATTTTTGCTCACAGTAGTGTTCAGCATTATTTTGTCCTTCCTCCTCACGATTATCTCATGTCAACAGAAATAAAATAGTGTCAACCTTCAATGCACCAAACGAACAAAATGTGGGCTACAGAATGACAATTCTGCCATTCCCATTGAAAAACAAACAATATAACGTTCATGTTCGGTTGGTGGTGGTGGACCAACCTTCTTATTTTTTTATAAAAGAAAACATACCAACATTACATTCATTTACTCTGGTGCATAATACAAATTTGAGAATTTCTTCCAAGAAAGATTTTTGACACCTTCCTTTTCATCTTCCTGTAAAATAGTTTCTTCTTCTTATTATTATTATTATAGATTTTTTCTTGTAAGTATGATACCCAAAACCAAATCTTTGTTTTGTTCCACCGAAAAAAATCAATTGTGAATGAACTTATTTTCTCACACGTTCTTATTTATTTGCATTTTGCACCTTTGTTATCCCTTCTTGCATTCTTGTTTCCCTCGGCTCGGCTTATTAGGATTATGGTGTGAATGATGGTGATAACAATAATGAAAAATGAATGGTTGTGTTGTGATGTGTTGACATCTAAACAGTGCATGCATCGGTGAGCACAGAGAAAAGGTGTATGGATTAAGTGTTATGATACTTATTATTGCTATACCATTTCCTTCTTTTTTCCTTTCCGCGGAGAATTTCATGTGCAATCGTTAGGCGTAGGTGGGAATATTACGGACTTAAATTTTTAAGGCATTTTAACAAGTTCACTTACTCTTTATTTCGAAACTTTAAGCTTTTATCCAATGTCACCACCACCGCACCGCATCTTTCTGCAAAGACTTAAAAGGCATTAAATTTTCTTATTGAATCTGTCATATTATTCTCTTCTTTCGTGTCTGCCTGCATAATGTCGTGTAAAATACCTGGCTGGCTGCCTATGTGCACACTACTCGAATACATTTTATATCCGCTTAATAGCACAGCAAAATAACTGGATAGAAGCAGCAGCAGTTTTGAAAGATGGTTCTTCTTCTTCTTTTTCTCCATTGTAAACATTTCAGTTTGAGAAAATTGAGGAGATTGAAAAAAAAAGATTCAAGGAAAGATATGATGCGGCTTTTATTCTTCTTCGTCGCTTTTATTCCTTTTTCTCCATTTTACTCAATCCAGCGGGAATTCACATTTTCTTCGTATGAATTCTCTATAATATTTTTTCATTCATATTTTTTATATCATAGTCATACACTACATTACATGTTATTTACTGGAAAAAAAGTTTGTATGTAGAACGGACGACGACGAGTTTTTATGCTGCAGTGCGTGTGGGTGTGTAGTAGTGTACTTCCTCCTTGACATAAAAAGAAGAAAGGGATCAAAATGCGTTATTCCTGTATAGGATTTAATACTTTTATTTCACCTGAGCGAGAAGATTTTGAAAGATTTTATTTTTTTTCTTCTTCGTCTTATTCTCGATCTATTCTTTTCTTCTAAATAAAGGAAGGACAAAGAAACACTATTTCGTAATGAAAGGCCTTGAACTGCAAAAATCGGTAGAGTTCATAAAAAGAATGGAAAGGAAGACAAAAAAAGGTGATTGGATTGATGAGATCAGAAACGCACACACACATAACACAGCAGCAGCAGCCACAGGAATATATAAAGCACGTATTTTTATTTCTCTGATCTGATAATGGAAAAAGGATTGACAGACAAAACGTTATCCTACCATTTGAAAAAAATAAATGTGTGGTGAATCCAAGTCGTTCTTCTTCCTGCGTACCTATGGATTGTTCCATTCTTTTTTTTCGATTTTTTTAAAAAGGGGAAAGGAAAGCCTTTAAGTCAAATAAGCAGACACAAGGTGAAAAAAGGGTGGCTATGTGTCGGAGCAAAAGAAAAACGCTAAAAAAAAGCAGATAAACCCTTTAGAGCTCTTTTTAGTTCACTCATGAGTACATAAGAATGATCCCTTTGGCATGTTCCTTTGATCTGTCTATCTGTCTGTCTTTACAGATATTTTTTTATTATGCTTTGCTTTACTTTCGGGTTAGATGTGGATTTTGATCGGGATCACACCGGAAAATATCTGGGAATATATGTATGATTTAATATTATGGCTCAATGAAGTGAATACTAAGTGCTAAATGTGTTCACAGCTTGAGAAAAGCTGATCATATCAATGCCACAATTTGATAGAGATTTCCGTTGGTGCCGGGAATGAAGGTACTATCTGTAAACTGGAAAATAAATATGTTTTAATAAATTATAATTGTAAAAAAGTACACAAAGTAGTACACATTGGTTAAAGAAAAAAATATTCCAGCAAGCAAATACAATTTACATTCATCAGGTAAGACATTCACCTTTTTGCAATTTTGGCTAAGAAATTGACATTAAAAAGAAAATGTTTTTGTTTTTTTCTTCCCACACAAAAAACATCGTGCAGACTACGACAACATATTATTATTATCCTACATGACACCTTTGACGATGACATTGTTCCACATTTTTCTTGCTCACACCAGTCCATTCTGTTCACTGGAATAAATTGCAAAGTTCTTTATTTCTTTAGCTGTTTGTCGTTTATGAGGAAATAAACAGCGTGTACTGTTCCGTGTTTACCTATGTAATGTAGTACATTTATTTCTTTCTGTTTGTTATACACTAAAAGCTAAAGCGACCATCACACCACACCACCGTCACAACCATCACCAGAATTATGGATACAATGCTCCTCTCTGTTATCCCGTCTCACCAAAAATGGATTTCCTGGTTAAAGGTGACTGACAGATAAACCATTTTCATCTGTCTCCTTCATACTACTTTTTCTTTATTCTCACATCATCCCCCACAGCAAAGCTCACACAAGCTCAAGTCAGATCTATCTATACGGGCCATTTTTGACACATTTTCTTATGAAAGTAATATTGCGTCTTGTTGTTGCTCCTATAAATTGTACATTACACTACACCACCACCACACCGCTCTATTTCCATTTCATAAAACACAAAAGAGAACACAAATAAATGAGTAAAACTCATCAGAGCAAAATATGTGACGAGTTGGACAGCTCTCTGACGAAACAGATAAATAAAATAATAAAAAAATACACAGCAGCATAAACTTGGGTGGAGGAACTCTCTACCTTCTCTACAAAATATTTATCCCTGTTGCCTAAACAAAGTATGTATATCACCGTACCTGATAGTATTTCATTCCCTACAAAGTTATAAAGCTTTTAGATCTACGTAAAGCCACAAGATTTAGTCATCGCGGCTCAAAAGGAAAGAGATAAAAAAAACCATGTCTGCTTCTGTACTAGTATACGCTCATAAAATAATCCGAAGGAGACACGGGAAAGAAAAGCTTAACTTGACAATTGTGCTTTCATGTTGTTTTACAAAACGCTGCCTTTTCCCTGCTTTATGGCGTTAGTAGTAGGAGTGGTGGCAGTAGTAGATTGATACTAGGCGTTTTTAGTAGTTGATGCTTCTTTTTGCTGTGTGCTGATGTCACCATAACCAAAAGTTGCATAAAGCACAAGACAAACAGAAAGATATACAGAAAAACTGCCTGTTGTCAACCTGTTTCTCTCTCTCTCTCTCTCTCTTTGCTTGCGTGCCTTTAGATTTAGATGTAATATAACTTTAACTTTAACATGGCATTTTCTCCTTCTGGCCTTGTTAGACGGAAGGAAACATGTGAATGTCGTGTGTCGTTGTCGTAAGAAACACAGCATTGATGGTGTTGGTGGTGATGTGTGTTTCAAGGAGAAGGATGCTTCGAAACGAAACATGCTTGCTGCTGTTGTAGTGCAAGTTACTCAAACAGAAAAAAAACAGACGGATGGGATGTGATAGAAGTACCAAGTAAGTAGCTTACGCCTTTTACCTTTCCATTTTCACTCTTTTGCTTAAGGCTTAGTCAGGAAGTTGATGCGAGATAAAATTCCAAATTGCGGCACTTTTGGTGCAGTCGGCAATTCAAGAAAAGAAAAAGAAATAAAAAAAAATCTAGTCACCTTTACCATACTGTTTTGAAATTTTTAATGAAGGGAGAAGGTTGGGGTGAATGAGAAAGAAATATAGACGCGTGTGATATTACAGAATTGTTCTGTTCACTGTTCCGGTGGTAGCATTTCTATTCTAAAGTTGCCCCAAAAGCAGGAAACGGAAAATTGCAATTTGTGCTTTCCAGAGCTGAAGCTGAAAATCAAAAAAAGTCTTGTTTTTTCTCCTCTGGATACTCATGACAAGTTCCAATAAAAATCTTGTACTATTCGCTCTGCTGCTGTTGCTGATCAGAAATTATTCAAAAGATCTCCTATCGCACCTTTTTTATTGGTAACGATAAAAATGCCTGGAAGCATTTTTCTTCTTATTTTTATAACATGACTCTGACATAAAGGTAGTTTTGCATGTCGTTTTTTATGTTGCACTGCACCACTCTTTCCGTTGTACATAATTCCCTGTCATAACTCGTGTTTTGCTGCATGTTCAACGGTTATGTTATTATGCTGTTGCTGCTTGTTGGACTAACTGACGCTACATTTCTTTTTTTTTTTATTTGCCGATAACCAAATCTCAAAGAAAAACCTCGTAAAGGTCAAGTTGGCATTTTCCGCAGTTCCTTACAGTCTTTGGGTATAAAAAAAGTCTTTCTTATCCAATTTTAGCGTGGCCATGAAATGGAAAGTGGCAGAGGAAATAAGTGCTTACATGAATAATAATTTAATAAGAATTTGATCGTATCGTCATTATTTAAGCATTTCATGTCCATTTCTTAAAGAAAAAAATCAAAACTTTGATTTTGTTTGTTGCTGTTTACTTGCATCGAAAAAAGGGAAAGGAAAAAAAAGTCCACGTGTTTACTTCAGCGTTGAGTCAGGGTAAATAATAGAAAATCACGTATGTACTTTACATGACCGAGCAAGACAAATTTTGAGCGTCATAAATTTCTTTGGTGCACAACGCATTGGCAAATGGTCATCATAAATAAAAAGGTTTGTTTTTTGTATGCGTACACTGTTAGCATGCATAAAATAATTTTATCAGGGTGAACATTACAAGAATAAAATAAAAAATAGGAGCGACAACCAAAACCTTAAGTTTCACCAAAAAGAACTAAAGAGAGCAACATGGAAAATTCACAACACAAATGAGATAAACAGTTTGATTACTGTTAAAGGTCGTTTTTGCTTTTATTATGTCTGGTACGCATATAGTCTTGGTGGTCGTCACCGGAATCACAGATTGATATATTTCAACGGGCCGACATTACCGCTATAAATTCTCGAGCTTAGTGAAAACACATTGAAACAGTCGAAAACAGTCTAT
>JAHZMZ010001046.1:0-16976 GCA_027743805.1 Lepidocyrtoides sp. E14 | reverse complement strand
CAAAGTAATTTTGACTATTAAATTTTATAATTATGCTAACTGCTTAATTATAATGTAACTCAGAATTTGTAAGCAAGTACAACAAACCAGCATTGTCCTTTAAAGTACCAAAATATGTCTTCAAAATTGTTCTTTGTCAGTTTCCTCGGAATTTCTTTATTTGACTACCTCCCTATTTTCTCTTTTGCCATTTTCCCAGAAAAAAGTTCAGTCCTACTTTCTTTCTTGTTGTTGCTACATATATATATGTATATTCCAAAGTTAAAACACGCGGCTGTAAAGACATGCCAACTAGAATTTGTAAAGTTGTTTTGAGCAAGAATTTAGTTTATGTTTTTGTGTGCTCAGATGTGTGGGTCTCCTCCGGATGTATGTATGGAGCCAGGCAAATATGTGATATTATTATGACGAAATCCTCGTAACACACTACCAAAATGATGCATGATGGTTGAATAGGTATCGTTCTAATCTTCAAGCACATCAAACTACCTATTAATGTTTATGCACACAACTACATTCGCATTGTAAAAAACATCGACAAAAAAGTTGAACATGATAGAAGTAGTAGTAGAGAAAGCTTGCTTTCTCCTTTCTTTCTTCTTCTTCTTCTTCTCCTGTCTCTCTCACAGACATCATTCAGTAGAAACGAATATTACGTGGACAAAGTGTACATAATCAAACTAAAGAGAAAATCCCTTTTTCTTATAACATGCTACTATCTGCCCCCTCCCCCTGTCTTTTGAGAAGAAGGAAAAAGGAGCAAAAGCTTCTGTAGGCATTGTATTGTGAAATCAGGCTTTTCTCTTTCTTTTTTCCTTCTATATTCTCTCTCCACTATCAAATACAAAAAGGCTTCCTTCTTGTCCTCCATGACAAACAAGAGCAAAAGAGAGAGAGAGAGAGAGAAGCTGTACTCGTTTGTTTGATGAATAGGCAACTTAAAGCCTAGCGTACACATACCAGATACCATATTTTTATTTTTATTATTATAAAATAAAACGCGCAGTATTACCACAGGGTGCGATGCTCCTTTTTTTATTCCTTCTCTGTAAAATATTTCCTACTGTGAGGCAAGCCAGAGAAAAGAACAATCACAGTATGATGAAGAATGCACAAGCATATCGCGTCTGCCATGAATGTATGTACACCACATAAGCGCTCACACACCAAACCAGACATCATTGTACCAGATGGAGATGCAGAGAATAGTAAGTGAAAAGTGAAACTGGTGATGCTACTGCCCTGGCGTTTGTTACTGCTGCTTTTTGTTACTTCTTAATATGTCTGAGTTGGACAGCATCTAATTCAGTAAAATGAAAAGTTAGAGTCCAGAAAGTAAGAGAAGGAGAGAGAGAGAGAGGGGAGAGAGGACGAAATGAACACAATTTAATACTTGTTATTCCAGGATTATATGACGTAGCACCCCGTACATTATCATTCTCTGTAGAAAGTTCCAAGATTTTTTTCATTCTCTTTTTTTCTACTTTTTTTCCTGCAGATTTTTCATTTCTCGTCGACCATCATCAACAAAAAAATCTACATGCATCAGCTACCTTGCTAAGTACTGTTATCAGCACACTACACACAGCCTCTACTGTTATTTTTTTTCTTCTTCGTTTCGCTCATGTTTTATCTCTAGCTTTTCGAAAGATGATACAAAAACTTATGAAAAACAAGAAGAAAAAAAACGCAGGCAAAGTAACTTGGCCATAAACTCTATCAACATCATCCTTCACTTGACTTTGTTGTGTCTGTGTGTGTGTGTACTTATATGTGTGCGTACGGGAAAATGGATCTCTTTTGAAGTTCTCGCAGGAGAAAGGGTAAATGAAAATGGTTCTTCTCTGTATAAATGAATACATTACATGTATTATTATTAGTCGTATTATGAAATATGTGCATTTAGAGCAATGACTTTGAATGGTTGTTATTGTTACTACTACTACTACTACTGCTCTTGCTCTTGTAGTAGTAGTATCAGTGGCCTCATTCAGACATAGGAGAAACGCAGACAAGAAAAAACAGTCCATAATATTATAACAGTCCACTTGCCATTTTGTGAAAACGGGAGTAATAGCAGCAAACAACAAAAGACCTTTTGTATGTGTGTAGTAGTATAACTATCGTCATGATCATGCCTGCATGTTTTATGTGCATTCATTGAATTTCAGCAGTAAGTAGCAGTACATTTCTACATCTTCCTGCCTACAAATAGTCCAAGTTTCAGTGGTACTAATAATAATAATAGCAAAACTAGTATAATGATACTGCTTGCACTTGAGAAATTTATGACTACACAAGTGATGGCGTAAATAAATGTGAGCGTGCCATTGCTCGGATCATTGATGCTCGGGCTGTTCATCGTGTTCTTATGTAGGAGACTGCTGACGTCGACATCATTCACAACAACAAAAACAGTCGACTGGGCAAACGAACCAAGGAGAATAATAAAAGGAATTATGAATGTACTGCTGTCTGATACTTGGACCTTTTAGCCATGCCTTCCTTCTTTCTACATGATGAAGCCTTTTTTCGTTTTGCGCTGCTGCTAAATGTGTACTTGTACATGTATAAAAACACATACATTCATACATATTTTTTAGATGCTTTCACTTTTCTTCATCATTTCACTTTGGCCATTGGCAATTCTGCTGAACGAACAATCCTATGATGTACATTGGTATGCGAAATGATGATACTGGTAGTACCATCATCATCATCATCCTTAGTCTGATGATGATACTTCTCCTTTTTCATCCTACACACCACTTCACTTCGCTACGATACTTTTCCCAAAAAAAATGTGCCTCTTCAAGAAGACATCTCTATCTATAATAATTATACACACAAGCCGTACCATCGCCATCACTATGTGAAATGCTGCAAGGCAAGGGGAGGGAAAAAATGATACGTCCGGACTGACTGAGCCAGACAAATGATGTGCGTATGATGTCTTGTTCCTTTTTTTCTGTTCAGCTAATACAACATACTTCAACTGAAGTGCATCTACTATACATTGCAGTATTATCAGTGGAGGGCAAAGCTAGTTTTATACTGTGCTTTGATGAATCAATTATCTTGTAATTACACATTGTGTACTCCGCCGAGATCATAAGTTTTTTTTTCCTGTAATGAAAGCTGACCTTATTTTATGATGATTTGCAAAATTATAATAGAAATAATAATAATAATCCAAGTATAATAGCAAGTAGAAATGATGTCACGAAAGGAAAACTTGAAAGAGATGGCATCTGACATTCTCTAATTTCATACAGTCTTCACCCAAGAAAAACTCAAACCAGTTCAGCTCATCTTTTGTGGAGTGAGTGGCGGCGTTGGTAGTGGTAGTAGTAGTTGTTGTATTAGTATATTCTTCTTGTATTTATTCTACTCAGCAGTCCTTTCCCAGCTCTCTGTATTTCTTTCAACTTTTCCACGTTTCAATGAACTCTTCTTCGTCTCCATCAAAAACGGAACAGAGTGAAAGCAGACAAAAGCACAAGATTACAGTGCGTGACGAAGTCTGAGACATGATGTTTTTGTCGACGCAGCAAAACTTTCATGCTTGTTTGTAAGTGTGGTCGCATCTTTGTAATGTTAAGGATGTATGTATGCTTGTTTTTTTTAAAAGAAATGTCTATATTTCATACTCAAGTATCTATTTGATACGAGGGTTGATATATCCTTATTTACTATTGTTTTTATTATTGTTATATCTTTGTAGCTAGTGCATACTATCCTTACACTCATTCGAGCATTTTACTGCCGGTTTTGGCTGTCCCATTGATACTTTGTCCCGCTTCAAACACTCTGGCTAAAGCTTATACAGTCTTCTGAATTTGTATGACTGACTTGGAGCTCAAAGGTGACAGTTGTGTTTCTATTTGAGCCTTAAATGGCCTCCTTGTGCATGTCACAGTTCTTACGGAGATTACATTATTTCCTTTCTTCTTACTACAAACCTATCACACTGGCATTTATATTCTATTTTTGGATTTTATGCAACCTATAAAATATTAACTACTTGCTATCTTCATACTTAAATACACAAGTATACATACTTATAAGTAGCCGTCTACTAGTACTATCACCTACTATTTCCCATTTTCTTCTCTTCGATTTTCTATTTGATCGCCAAGAATAAACAAAAACTTGTTAAGTATTTGCTGGAAAATCTTTCACTGAGAACTATCAGGGTGGACCAGGATTTTCTGCATTGATTCATCCTTTTATGAAGAACCGGCACAAGAGAAGACTTTATATGGTACTTATTCCTCAACGTTTTGTGCAATTCACAATTTCTTCTCGTCGTCATTTTCTCCTTGGAGAAATTCTGTAAAAAGTGAAAAGTACTGTTTGCTTGTTTGGTTCAAATTTTGTGAGCAACTGTATATATATAAGTATATGTGGATGTTTGTTCCAAATTTTAGGAGAAAGAAGGTAATCAGCAACCACAAACTTGCTGTTGGGAGATTTTGTGTCTCTTTTTCATACCATGAAATGGGCAAGTTGTATGATGACTTGTTTACAGTGAGTAACGTGAAAAACCACTAATTACACCGCCTGGAACATGCCAAAATTTTGAGCAAATGTATGACTTGTTTGTAGACATGCCAAAAGTAATGTGATGTATCCCTCTCTTTCTCCCTACCTATGCATGACTAAGCTAAAACATATGGACTATGGTTTCTCTTGCCGAAAAACTGATGGCATTTTCTTATTCCAGCTTAAAATGGAGTGGATGATGCTAGTAGTAGTAAGTAAGTAGTGCGATGACGACGACAAGGAACGTTGGTGGTGGTGCTACTGGTGTGTTTGTCTTTCCATCTCATCTATTTTTCTAGCGAAAGCTGTGTCTCGTCTTCCTCTTTCACAACTGCTGCTCCCACTCCATACTTGCTTGCTACATAATTAATCAGTCAAAAAGGGGAAGGAACCACAGTGCTCGCCACGACCTGTGTGTTTACTTTGCTTCATAAGCTAAAAGCATGACACTGAACTACTAGTACTACTACTGCTGCTCCCAACTAACCACCACCACAAGGAACATACATTTCCTGAAAAGCAACTTGTTTGATGGATAATGGTGAATGAAGACAACGGCGATGATGATGACGGTGGATGTGGTACTGATAGCAGTGGTTTCAGAGTGAATCCAGTAATTGGCACAACATCACCAACAACAACTTCTTTTACTTACTTACCGAATGACATGAAAATTGCTTTTAGGGGTGAGGTGAGCCAGCAGGCATATACAATGTATATTAGCTGATTGAGATTTTGTGTGCTAATAAGCGATTAAGTTGCTTCTCCGTCAACTTGAAAATGATTTCGGTGGGGGAAAAATAGGCGTTTTGGCGTGACACGTAATAAAAAGTTCCAAAAATAATGGACCTTGTGCACGCACCCAAATCAAGGCAGAGTACATAGCACCCAGCAAGAATATGGTACCACGAAAAAAAATGTATTCAGTTTAAAAACAATGAAATATCAGGTCAGCTATAACCATCTGTTGAGAATATCATCTTGCTCATGTGAAACAAAACTTTCCATAAATTGAATTATATTAAATTTCATGAAAGTTATATATGAAAAGATGCACACAGGCATATATTTATTAGCCTTGCCAGAGAAAATACAAAGCGATTCGCAAAACTTTCACAAGATAAGCAAGCACCAAACGAAAAAAAAGAAACCGGGTTTGAGTGGCAACATGCAAATATAATTTTGAACCTGTACTCTCACAAATCTACCTATACCCTTTGGGGTACATAAAGTTACATAAGTAAGTTAGCAAACATCAAGGAAGGAATACTCATGTTTGCCTCTCAGGTATCAGCTCTCTTGTAATTGTGCCAGCTCACTGGACTTTGATTCCCTCTTTGATAAAATGTAATTGCATTAAGAGTAAAGTATACATGTCTACACACAGCAAAGTACGAGGGAAAGCGGTTTGTGTGTGTATGTGACTGTGAATGAATAAGGCTTATGCACGAAAGCAAGTTGCATGATATTCTGCTCAATCCTCCTGTACTTACTTTTGAAAGCTATGCACCTAAAAGAGAAAGCATCAGCAGCACAAGAAAGAAGCAGGAAAGAAGCACAAGCAAAAAATATAGACTTAAGTATACTAAAAAAATATATACATAATATGCAAAGTTCACCCACTCCTTCCTTTTTTTTCTCTCACACACAATTGAGCCAGCCGGATGGATGGATGGATGGATGAGAATCACGATGATAGTCTTTTAGATCTTTCCGTGACTCTCTAGAAACCCACTGCATAATTTACGTACTATCACATCGCGCAGGAATCACATGAAATGTGTACAAAACGGAGAAAATGGCAGTGCTCCACCTGCATCGTAGATTAGCCTGGAGAGGGTGGTGAGACAAGCATACCACCGCAGTGCATTCATTAAGATATATTATACGGCAGAGCAGCGCAGAGATTCATGCACATTGTGCAAATTACTACGAGAGGCATAATAATAAATATCACGTTGTTAAAGTAAAACGTGTTAGTGCAAATGTACGAAAGAAAGAATGAAAGAAAGAAAATGCACATACCTGATTCTTTTGTTTCGTTTATTTTTTTGTTCTTGTCTAGGGTGACGTTGTTTCAGTATTTGAATTGTGAACTGAGGAACAGCAAGACAGGTGATGGACTCCAAAAGTTTTTAAAAAATTCAAGAAACAAATTGTTTTTTTTGTCTTTGGAACATATAGAGTTTGCTAACGAATTTTTGGTTACTATAGAGACTCTCCGGTCGAATGATTTTTTTTCACTGAAATCTTAAAATTCAATAGGAGTTGGACTGAACGAATGCTATGCTCATGGGAATAAACGTTTTTTGTATAGAATCCACTTTAAACAGAAAGTCCATTAAAGCTGAGACTTTTTCGACTTGATTATCTACTTGGTGTTTCACCCTGCTTGGCGTTTTAATAATTAAACACAGCAAACTATATTTTTACTTGGAGTTTGTGAATGGCACAAAACCAGTAGTAGTAGTAGTAGACGGTGGTGATACAAGTCGTTGTTTCGAGTACGTTTTATTGGCATTCAAAGGTAGAATACGTAATGTATAATTATTAAATCAGAACAAGTCTACTCTCTTCTGTAGTGAGAGACGCTCTTCTCTCTCTACTCTTCTGTGCTTCCTTCAATGGACGCCTTTTCTCTTCATCTTTTGAATGCCAGCGTTTTTATTAGGAAACAGGCGTTTACCTGCCTATCTCACCCCTCTCTTCTTTTTCTCTGTCTCTCTCTCACGTTTTTTTGCAGCTTCCTGTAAAACTCACTGCACTTGGTAACAAACAGGAACGTTGGTAAAAAGATAGAGGGAGTGTGTACGCTTGGATATATCAGAAGTACACGATCTTTTGGTGAATGTTGTATGATGTCTCAAAGGTCCACTATTTATGGCATGACCATTTCTGCTGACAAAAACTTGCTTCCTTTCTCCTCACCAAAACCGATTTTTTTCTCTCTCTTTTTTCTTTTTTTTATTTTCTATTACTCTTTTACTCGTTCGCTTTACTCCTCTTTTCTCTTCTATACACTTTTTTGTCACTATCTATTTTCCTTCTCTATTCAAGCAGCTTTCTTCTTCTTCTTCTCTTGCCTTTTGCTCTTCGTCTCTACTGCTTTTGTCCGCTTTAAAACTTGTGTGACAGTAAATGTTTTTCATAAAAAGTAGCGAAAAGTAGGGAAAAAGTCTTGGGAAACAAATAGATGGTACGGCAGTGACGATGATGTCCTGGTGGTGGTGGTAGTCGTGTGCGAGTAGTGGTTTGTTGACTATTTCAAGTAGTGACACTACTGGTAAGCCAAGTTGAAGTGAAGATGAACAACTTGTAATAATAGCAGGAGAGAATTCTCACAATGTCTTCTAATAATATTCTATATACATCTTATTATGTCCAAGAATACTCAACTAACTAGCAGCAATAGTGGTGGTGGTGGCGGTGGTGGGAGTAGAAGTAGTGATGCGGTGATGTGCCGGTGGTGATGCCTTTCATTTTTACTTCACTTCAGCTTTGTTCTTACTCTCTCTCTCTATTTCTGTCTCTTTCTGTCCAAAAAAAAGTTTCTTTCTGTTTGACAGGGAATTCAAGTGACTCTTTTTCTTCTTCTTCTTCGATATTCCTCCTCTGGGTACTTTTTGGCATCAATCTGCCACTTCCCTTACACTTACAGCTTCATGCTGTCTCTCAAAATTATCGCGATGTTGCTGCTTCTCTGCTCCTCTCCCTCTTCTTTTACTACCCTTGGTACTTATGTGCTCCTTCTTCTGCCCTTTTCTTTTGTTCTCTTTCCTTCAAGTCTATACCTATGTATGCTTTTCCACTTTGCTCCGGCCTCTTTATTTCCTTCCTTCATGCAACTTGTATCAAAAACGAGAAAAAAAGTATCAAACTACTGCTTTTCCTCCTTCTGGAGTTGAAAGTGGCATTAGCGGCAGAACACAAGGACACAAAAAAACATACTCGCATACTCTCAGAGACACATGGAGTATTTACGTACTACCATGCACACAACTTTATTTAACGTTTGATGATATACGCGTTTCTTATTTTATGACAACTAGTTTTTTTTCCTGCTTTTTTTCTCTCCTTCTCCCTCTCTTACTCTCTTACTGACTCCTCTCTCTAGCTCTCTTTACGTTCTTTCCATTAAATATGAGCGCACATCAATAGACACTTACTTTTTTACTACCTACTCATATAAATAATGTACTCATATGCCTAGCACTAGCACAAATGCAGCCTACTTTAACGCGCATTACATATATCAAATAGAGGCATTTATTTGTTCTAAGATATGACCTCGGTTCGGTCAGCGCTTTGCCGTTTTTATATATTTTTTTTTGCTTGATGTTGTTTTTGTTTCTTTCTTTTTTCTCTACATTTACTAGTAGTTGTACGTATTTCTCTAGAAAAAAATGTTATTGCACTTTATCCGGAAAAACACATCATGATACAGTCAAGTGTGTACATAATGGCTTACATGGGAATGCAATGTGTGCTCCTTGATTGTATTCTTTGTTTCTTTATGTCTTTTTTACAGAGAATGTAAATACCAAGACATGATGCATGTATGGTACGATGATGGCTCGCACAAACTTGCCTTTTTATTTTTTATGCGATCCTTATCTGAACGTCCATGTTCCAAAATTGTTCCATTGGCAGTGTTGTAATAGCAGTGGTGGAAAATGAATGGAGTGCCCCCAGAAGACTGATACTTCTTTTTTTCTTCTTTTTTACTATTCTTTCCTGTTGTGAAGGCGTATGTACTACTTAAATTGTTGGGTCCCTTCTTGCTCAGCTTTCACCTGAAAAGAGTACCGATCAAGAGAAGGAATCAGAGAAAAAAAAGTAATGTATTAAAGTGAATCATCATCAGAATGGCGTCCACTATCTCAACATGCTACACTTGTCATAGAAAAGATGATGATGATGATGACAATGATGACGGCCGTTGACAAAGTATTCTCTTAAGTACATAATCATCAGTGGCATGTTAAAGAACCACCTTGTATAAAAGGTACGTACATGCAGTATATTTATGTGCATGCCATTCTACCAGTAGTTTGCTTAGGTATATAATTAAATAATGTATAAATTGGTAGCTATAAAAACAAGTAGTTTTAATGGCGCTCAGGGAAAGGTGACAGGGATAAAGTGGAAACGAAATTGGAGAGTAGATATCAAGTATCATATTATTGAACGAGGAGGAGGAGGAGAGAAAAAGTAACATGTTTGAAAGGAGTTTTCCTGTCACCTTGTCCATTAGTTTGGATTATATTGTTAGCTAAAAGAAGCAAGTAGGGAAAGTAAAAAACGGGAAATGAATGTGTTGGTGTAACAATATATATTTTTTTTGAAATGGTACAGCACACCAGCAGCACATCTTTATGTTTTGTGCAGTTGGTCTAGTTAAATTTGATGGGAAGGAAGAGGAAGATGAAGAGGGAGGAGAAGGAGTGGTTCAAGTACTGAATAAAATGAGTAAAATCAGTGAAATGTATGGCATCCAGAACCATATCTGTCTCATATTTATGGTCGCTCACTATACCCCGTTCTTTATTGCTCTTTTACAAAACAGAAAAACTCTGTGCGGAATAGGTTTTTGGTGTTACGTACACATTTATTTCCAACCCTTTTTCTTTATGTGCGTCCTTCGCTTTTCCTTCTTCCTTCTCCCAACTCTACCTCAAGCTCATGCTCTTTTATTCATTATTCACTCTGCACTACAATATTTTACTATTTCCTTCACTTTCTTCTGACTTCTTTTTTTTTGCACCGGTAGGAATGGCCGCAATACGGGCAAAGTTAAGTGGGGGTTAACTGTAAGTGGATTATTACAATCGAGATGATCACCGTACATAAATAACCGTTCATGGCGAATGAGATCTGAGACCTGAACATGGGGAAAACAGTGATCGTTCATTAGAGAGTACATCGGATTTGCCTTCGAGGAGCAGAGAACGTTTGCTCGTTCGTTCGCTGCCTCTTCTGCCTAATGATAAGTTTAGTTAGAGTAATGATGTAGGACAAAAAGAGGAAATGATTCTGGCGTAAAGTTGTCATCTTGTCGTGCTCTCCTTTTACTTTTTTTTACGAAGCAGCAAAGACAATGGAATATGATCATATACTCTATTCACACGCAAGTCATACTGCAAAGAGAGATACAAATGGCGGTGACGCATGTGGGTACATAAGATAGAAAAAAAACTATGTAAGGAAAGATCAGTAGTAGTCTCACTTTGCTCATTACCTGCTCCAGATGTGACGTGTGCTACGGACTCACGAGGGAAGTGGAAGTACTGAGTAACGCAGAAAAAGTTTAAAAAAATATATAATGGAAGGTTGAGAGTACACCGGTAAACGTTACATTCCCAAAGTTAGGTTGAGCAATTTTCTCCTGCTTTTAAATCCCCGCGTCTGCTATCTTTTACTCCTACTTTGAGTACTACATAACATGTATACGGTAGCTATATTTAAGTATGAAAAGTAAGCATTATGCCAGAGAAATAAAATGTGCCAATCTTCTACCGTAAAACGAAACTATTTCTTAATTCACTGGCAAATAAACTGGACATAATAATGTGCAAGTGTTTGTTTGAAGTTAGGTAGTGTAAAATTTCATTACACAAATTAGTAATGAAAAGATTGTAAAAGTGTCGCTTCAAATGCTGAAGAAAATTTCTCCCTCTTCCCATTTGGGGATCTAACAGTTACTAGTGTATTCACCACTTTTCGTATTATGTAAAACTTTATTTTCATGCAAATCTGCGTTAACCAGAGCTTGCACTATCCTCGTCAGTATACTCATAGCACTGTAATGGTTACAGTTACAAAGTAACCTTTTTCGCTTGCTGCAGAAGGATGATGGTAGCACAAAGTTCTTGTTTCACCATCATGTTCTTAAAACTACCAAGCACTTGCATGCGTAGCCTATGCGCTCAGTCTGTTATTCGTGGGTTTTGGTTTAGGTAACATAATATTCAATCTACGTAGGGTGCAGACCTTGCCACATGCTTCTTACTTTTTACTAAACATTTAAGGAGAGTTAAGAGTGCTACATTTTAAAAATATATAGGATTTTCAACTATTTGTCTGTAATCGGGGAAATAATCTTACAAGACATTCTGCAGTTATAATCTAACGTATTTCAAGAGCTATTTTATGTGTACATCTAAACTTTATCAACAGTATAAACGAGATCATGGTATATATTTGTTGAACACGGTACCATTGGGATGCTGAGTTTGGAAGGATTTGTCGCGAAACTTATTTCCTGAATTTACCGACTTTTGCTGTGTGTACGCGCTTTAAACGATATAACCAGCTAGAAGAAGCTAATAAGCTATGATATTTATGCAAGAATATCAGAATAATAACAAGTATGGAAACTGGGAAAAGAAAATTTTACTTGTTGTTGTGTACACAATATCAATGCTAAACACAAATGATACATAATAAATGCACAGACTTTTATTTTGCCAGGCTCACAGCCACTCAGTTCCCTGTTCCTTTGTTTTTATCTAAAAAAATTAGATAACGTGCCGTGCCATAAGCAAACTAGCAAACTAAATAGCTGCATAAATGTGTACTTTTACGTGAGTACTTTTACTTAAAAGTAAAACAAAGGTAGTTTGGAGAAGGTTGAAATTGTAATTATTATAGCCTTTTTTTATTGTGTGAGCAGCATTGGTATTTTGTGGAGAGCAATTTCACATGCTCATTAGCAGTACGTACTGTTCATTCACCTTCCTTCTTTTGTGTAAATTTTCCCTTTACTTTGCACTTGCATGATACTACCGACATTAGTGCAGACACATATTATACAAAAAAAACAAAGATCTAACTGCTTCCAACAGAAAATTTCCACGAATTGCCATGCTGTTTACCAGCTCAATGTTTGCCAATATATTTTATGTAACGTGTCCAATATTAAATGTCGACATTGTGTACAAGCAACAACACAACGGCAAGAAGTTTCTCGTCGTTAATATTTTGCACTAATTATACTGGCAAATGGGCACAGTACATCTTATATTATTATCATGCCATTTATATTTTCTCCGAAAGAAAAAGCAGATTTTGACATTACAAGCACCACTGTTGTATATATCATAGAGTATCACTCTGCTACAAAATATTATTCACTGCAAGATCATATTATATTTAATGTTACATAGGATTTTGTAAATAAATGTATTTAATGCAATTAGCTCAAAAAAGAGGTCAACATTAGGCTACAAACTTGTCAGAAAAGGGCAAAAGGAAATGTGAAAAACGATTGAGCAAAAATTATTTTCTACTCTTGTGCTCTATTTCGCTATGCCATGACTACTAATGCTTTGATGAAAACTTATATTTTTTCATTTAAATAGTTTCCCTTCTCATCTTCCTCCTTCTTAACCTGGTCTCATTTAGAATGGATAAGATTGAGACACACACACACACACAGAATGGGAGGATGCTGCTGTGTTGGTATATTTTTGCTTCTTGCCATTCCTTCATCTTGTTGCTACTACTACTACTTTTACAAAGTACTCATAAAAACCACTATAAATGGTTATTTATATGAATATCTAACAGTAGATTTCTTCTTCTTCCTTTCTCAGTTTATCTCATTCCATCTCTTCTTCCCATTTTCACAGGCTTCATTTCCCTCTTATTCTTTCCCACACAAAAAAAACAAACTTCTTGTCTCATGCATGATATTTGTTTGTAATGAGAGAGTTGCCTCTGCACACAACACAAGTTATAAAAAAAGAAGAAGAAGAAGAAACTTTTCTGGCTTCTTGCTTGCTTGCATGCATGCATGAAGATGTTGATTCTTTTCATTCTATTACCATTACTCTACTATCACCACCACCATTACAGCCACCGCCACACTATTTCTAACATTAGTTCTCCTTTTTCCTCTGATTTTCACCTTATTCCCTGACTTCGTCTTTCCAGTACTACTACTGCTTCCACATTTTCGTTCCCTTTTCTAACAACTTTTTTTCATGCTGCTACTATAGATTGACTTCATACATAGTTTTTTTTCTACCTTTTTCCTCTCTCAGGTTTCCTTCTACTTCTTCTCCTTTGTTTTTTTGCCTTCGCACCTCTCAACTTGAAACTTGATAAATGTAAAATGTGGTGGAACAGAGGTCCAACTTAATTTCAACTTTTTCAACTGACTTACCTCCTCCTCCTCCTCCCCTTCTCTTCTTCTTTTTCTCTCAGAATCTTTTCTCTTCTCCCTTACACTTTTTTCCCTAAATATCTCCTTTCCTTGGCTGCTCGAGTATTCCTAACTACAAATGAAATGCGTAAAAAGTATTAAAATTCTCTCCTGCATTCACACGATGTACGTGCAGATGCACATATAAATATTTAGATGTACATACGCAAATATTAGGCCTCTTTATACGGAAATGTGTCGGCTAGTTAGTTATCTCATAGTACCCACAGCATGAAAAAAGTTGAGTTTATAACGTTTGAAGGATAAATTATGCTTTGCTGACTGGCTAGTTATAGAGTATTTAGCACTAGCGGTGTGCTGTTTCCAACCTTGTTGTTAGTCTTTCTCTTTTTCCATAGTTAAGTAGGTATTCTTATTTTTCTCTCTTTCCTTCCACCGTCTTGCTGGTATGTATATTATGTGATGTATGTACTTTTGCAATGTAAGATTGCTCCCAGCTGTTGACGTGCTTTACGTGCAAACATATTAAATGCATGCAGTATCTTTCTCTCGTTTATCCTGTCCTTGGCTACACGCATTTATCAAGAATGCTCAAGCCAGAAAGCTAACATGCTTTCTTTTAAATTAAATGACGAAGGACAAGGGAGCAGCAGCAGCAGCAGTAGAGTTGAAACAGCTATAGCTGAGTGAAGTCATATTATATCAAAGTATGCAAATGGTATGGGACGCATTGCATGCATGGTGTTCATTGCTCACTTTGTCATCAGACCGTGACCTGAAGCAGGTCTACTTGACATATGAACATTGAATTCCCTATTTTCTCCCTGCCTCTTTTCTAAACTACTACAACGGACCCAACTCTGTTGTTGACAGTGTCACGTCGCTGTGGACTGCACGCATACTTACCCATATGAAAATACACACATCTACTACTGAGATTAATGAGTTCCCCATCCACACTTTTGTCTGTCTTTTTATCTACTACAAAAGAATCAAAGCAAAAAGATTTTTTTTAAGAGAAAAGAAGTTTTTAAAACTTTGTTTTCCTTCTCCGGTTCTGCTTCCTTCACAATTTGAAATGCATTTCCTAAAGTTTCAAAAATGAACTTTTCCATGGTTTTTTTTGAAAGGGAAGAAAGTGTCTCTTTTCATGGCATTTATTTTCACGAAGGCAGGTGTGCTTGAGCCCATTAAATCCTTTTAAAAAGTTACGCAACGTAATAATATTGAAATTTTAGCCGTAAATGGGTATTAGATTGCACCCTGGAGCAGGAGCAACGTACAACACCACCACCATTACTTTTTATGTGTTGTGTGCTGAAAGTGTTTGCTGAACAGCAGAAAGTGAGCGACACATCATCTCACTCATCGTCAGTCAGCTTATTGTTAGCAGGGAAAATGGTGATGATGACGAGGCTATAGGGTGATGTCGTAACATAAATAAAACAATATACCTACCTGGTTTATACTCTTTCATAATAATACCACTTGCTTGTGCGTCAGGGTGTCTGCTGAGATTTGCGCTTTCCTTCACATGTCTACATTTAAAAGCATGTCTAGCATTTTTTTTGCACACAATAATACTTTTGAGAAAAGAGGCAGAAGGATATCTCACTTTCTCTGCCTGTCTGTCAAGTTAAGAAGAAAAAAATAATGCAAAAGAAAATAAGCATTTATATTATATTTATGTACAGCCACGACATGTGTATGTCGTACTTGCTGACTTGCCTTTGTCTTGTTTCGTCTTTGAATAAATATGCACATGGATGAAGTAAGATGACATAATTCAAAAATGTGCCTTGTATTATTTCAAGGAAGGAAAGGGAAAATATTATGATGCATAACTGAGAAGAAATGAAAAGGGAAGATGGAAAGTCCCAAAAGAAGAAGAAAAAACTTTTTCTATTCGCCTTCCCCACTTCTAATCTCTTTGTATCTTCTGTAATGCAATTTTGAGCAAGAACAATTTTTTTTTGTCAGTTACACTTTTTCTTCTCCTCCTTTTCTTCTGTAGACATTCAAACAGCACAAGTTAATCTATTTGCAATACTTTCTTTAACTCACTGTTTTATTTTTCAGGAAGAGAAAAAAATAAATAGATTTAACCAAAGGAAAGTACAAGAATGATTATACAACCTTATGTAACATTCTGGAAAGCTCTCAAGTGAAATTCCTGTTTATTCTTACAACAAGATATGAGTCTCACGGCTTAGTGTTTTGTTACTCAATACAAACATATTCCAACGTAGGCCTAGTTTATGTAAGTAAATAATATTTACCCAGTCAACTTTTTCCCGTTGTGTAACAAGCACAGAATGTAATGGAGAGAAGGGATACACTAGAAATTAAAATTCTTTTCAAGTGTCAAGCCCATGAAGTTCCACAATCAACATATATTTACGTTATGCACACAAATAGTATACAAAATATAAAATTTTCTTACGGACGGCATATAATGTATGATATGTGTTTGTCCTTTTTCTACATCATACTTCCTTCTCCATCTTATCATTTTTTTTGTTAGCATATTATGCAGTACTTGTAGTCCTCAATTGAAGGAACTGTGTTTTTTTCTGCAGAAAGTTGTAGTACAAGTCTTTTTGCTTGCGTATCAGTGGTAGAGTAAAGATACAACCGGGAAAAGTACACAAGACGCTAGAAATTGTACGTATGTTTGTATAGCACGGCGGAAAGAGTTACTTTCTGCAGAGAATCATTCAAATTTGTAACTGTAGACTTTTTCTCGGAGTTGCAAAAAAAGAAGAAAGAGAGAGAGAGAAGGAAACTCAAAACTTGACGGTAAGAATATCAATGACAAGTGAGACAAGTAGAGGCGAAAGGAAAAATAGGAAGTAAAAAACTCTCTTTGCTTACTCACTAGCACTGCTATCAATACAAATGTAACTTAATGTACTACTGTGTGCTGGTAGCAATAGTAATAATAATAATAACACTGACTTTCCGACTACCACCACTGTGGCCTCCGCTGCCGCCACCACCACTGCCACCACTGACTATTGCTGTGTTGTATCATGTTCTTTCCCTGTGAACTTTTTATGTACAAAATAGTAATAATAATAATAACAATAGCAATAATAATAGTAACATGGAGTGTGTACTATTGAGTACTGCACCTACAAGTTTACTGACGTTTCATGTATGTATTGCATAATGGATCAACCCTGTACGTACGTATAAGAGTCACTCAAGTCAGTCAGTCAAACAGACAACAGATATACACACACTTTGGAGAAAGATAGAGAAC
>JAHZMZ010001045.1:0-11394 GCA_027743805.1 Lepidocyrtoides sp. E14 | reverse complement strand
ATTTGGTTTGGACTCCAAATCCTGGGACTTGGTTGCATCGAGATAAAAATAGAAGATAGCTATAGCTTGCGAATCGATTCTACTACTTGAATCCTCTCATACTCTCATCGTATTTCCTAAATCGTGCATTTCACTGTTGCAATAAGATGATAAAGTAAATCAGCAAAAGTAGATTTATGAAGTTGGATATTAGAAAACTGATTCCATTATTTGATTATTTAGCAACATGTTTGAAGTACTTTTCTTCAATAAAGATGTCATTCTTTTTTAAGTAACAGAACCATTTCATAGTTAGTTACTTACATGAGTAGTTAAAAAATTAATGAACGTATATTTATACTATTAAGCAGTCACGGTCTTGTGCCGGAAAATGTTCGTATGATTTTTTCTCGCATTCGCTTCAATACAGTCTCACAGTACCCCAGAACCATGTACATGAGCAAGCACTGCGATGTTCCAAGGGAATATGTAGTTAGAAATCTTGTAAACGTTATCATTTTGATATATTATCTTTAGATATATCTGCTTTATAAATATTCTTGACTATAAATACCGGAATTGCTTCGGAAATAATATTATATTACTCGTGACATCAGATTTATTTGTCAGATTGCGCTTGTATTTTGTTATGTTATGTCATAATAATCATAATATGTATGCAAATATTACACAAGCCTAAACCTACTACAACTTATTCCCCTTTTACAGAGTTGTTCCTTGGATCAATCAGGAAACTACCAAGAGACGACAGGTTCATCCGACTATGACGGAACGAATAAGTCGTCAAGTAGATCAGAAATATGGAGTAATGAGATGGATGAAATGGATTATTTGATGGATCATTGCATTGCAATTGACTCAAATCGTAGGATGCAAGAGCAGTACATTCAAAATCTGAAGCTAACGTTTAAGGATCCTAAAATGGAAGACGAGGTAATTTGGAAATATAATGTGGTTTGAAATTATTGGTGAATATAAACATTAAACAACTTTTTATGCATGAGTATGACTCATGCCACTTTTTGCAAACAAAAAGTGAACACGACTTAATCTTTGAATGAGATTGGAAAATCTAATAAAACCTAAATCTCCTCTGAAATCTTATTTGTGTTAACTGTAAGACTGAATTCTACTGAAAAAAAAATCATTGCAATTTTATGCGTCACAAATCTTCAAGCAAAAATATTATACCTGTCATATTTTCTGAATACGAAATGACACAATGTAGTAATATTATTATAAGTTTGTCCTTTTGCTATTCTTTTGAACAATTTTACAACGTATTGTATACTCTACAGCACCAATTTTTACTGGAACATGTATAACAAGACGCAAGTATGATAATAATAGTGAAACAAGCGTACGTGTTCTACTAGCAAAATCCGTTTACCAATTTTTTCATGTGGTGGGTGATGATACAAGAAAATGTATTCTCTGAGTCCATGAGAGATTTTCAGAAGTCACGTTTACCATGTACCTTTTTCGTAGCACGAGAAGAATATTACCCTTCTAGCATGATTGGATTCAAATAGATGAAAGCTGATGCAGAAGCTATTTACTTTCACTTTTTACCTAGATATTAGATAGTGTAAGGAAAAATATTTTTTTAGCCTTTTGATGAGTGGAGATAAAATTGCATAAAGTAAAAAGTACAGCCCCCGATAACTTTTGCTGAATTTTTATAATATAGATAACATATATTTAACTTTTTAACTCAATGAAAATCAATGGAATGCTGGAGATGGAGAACCTTCTTTTAAATACTTTTATCTACCACATAATTGAAATTTTGGAAATTTGAAAATGAAGTCTAAAAGTATATCACTGATCACACATTTTTACACACAAACTTCAGTGGCAGTGCCGCTGAATGGCACCTGTATGTCCACAATAATCTAAAAATCTTAAATCAAAATGGAAAAGAATTTTTCAAACTGACAATGACCACGCTACCATTTGCTTATCTTTTGCAGTTTTGTCTACTAAAGGAGGACACGTTCAAATCGAACGTACTTTGCGTTTTTGTCATTTGGCTATTCACTGCTGCCAGCCTGGCCATCATGATTCCATCGTAAGTAAACATTTATGCTTTACCTATTACTTCACCGGAACCCGTATCTCTCTCCCTTAACCGTAAAGACTTTTTATCGCACGTATTTGACATTTCATTTAATAGTTAATTAATTGCCATTTAAATTACATTACATGGTAGTTAAACCACAGGTCGAACATTGCATTCCACTTAGTCTTTATGCAATTATTGTGTTGTTTTTTACTTGCATGTATGAACTTTTAATAACGCACATGCAAAGTGAGAAGAATGAGAAGAATAACGACTGTTTAATTTGCATTGTCGAAGAGTCACAGCTTGTAGAGAAGCATGTCGTGCTTTTCATGTTTCCTGCAATCGAAATATAATGTTCAATTTCTTTTGGAAGGGAACCTTGTTGTAAATTTCACGATACAGTTAACCATCAAGTGTCAAAATGTATTCTGTTTTTAAGTCACTAACTACATACAACATTACCTATATATACTGGGTATCTGAATATTTCAACCTAAACTGACTTTTTCTGCTCTTCCACCAACAGAGTGCCCATAACGATTGCCACATTGACAGTTGCATCCATTATTCTAACATGCTGCCTCATTGTCGTAATGGCTAATGAGTTTCCTGCCTTGCCTGAAAAGCTGACTAAACGGTCGGATACTTTTAGCCACTGTTGGAAGGTCCGAAGTATTTTCGTTGTTTTTGTCATTACAACTATCGCTTTAGCCACCGGGTTAACCATTGTAAGTATTCTCTCAATAAATCAATTTTTATTATCACTATTTTCAATCGATGGGCTAAAACTAAGAGCATTTGCGCAATTGGAAAAAAAATGTTTCCCATGCACTGTAATAAATACATAAATGTGCATTGAACCGTTCATTCTCATCGGCCTGTGATACTTTGCTTCGTACTGATATACAGATATTTTTCTAACTATTGCAGAAAATATGTAGTTATGTATGTTATCCAGTAGCAATGAATTATAATGTGAAAAATGCGTCCTTTCTGTGGAGTGGAATGTAGGAGGATGAATGCAACAGGAAAAATAATCCTCTGCGAGCACATAAAATGTACGAGAGCAAAGTTTTTAGCTTAGCCACTATATTTAAACTCTCCATTACGCTACTAATAAATTTTGTTAAATTGTGAGAGAAATTTAATGGAATGTTTCGAATTTCCTGTTTTTCTAAAGGTCCAAAAAAGGTCTATTCTACTCTTCCAAAGACTTTGTTGATAATGACGTTGATAACGTCTTTTTCAAAATCATTCATTTGCTCCCTGAACTGAACCAGAGTTCATTTTCTTAAGCCGTTTGAAAGGATTTTTATGTCTAGCTCGAATTAAACACAACACAGTACAACTGCATGTTACTTGAATATTAACGAATGGTGATAAAGGAAAATGCGATCAATGCTCCTTTTCTATTTTGCCATGTAAAAGTTTAAGCCAAGTACTTATGATCAGACCAAGCTGAGAATATGATGATGATGATGATGATGAACATTTCCTCTAATGTTTATATTTTCTTCTCTCCAGTTGAGCTTTGATCGGGATACATTCAGCAGAGAGCAAAACACATCGGCCCTAGGATCTAGTACTAAAAGGTTTAGTAGCGATGCTGAAATAGGCACCAGGGCAAATCATGGTAATGGGTTTGGTAGGAGCAGCGAACAAGATGATTCGGAGCCTTTCACAGGGATTCCACTTTCAGCAGGAACGGCGGATCTGCAGTCATTTCCTCATGAATCCTCCACGCTCTCTCAATTTTCGACTCCGGAAGAGAATGGTAAGAGAAAATATAACATGCAACAAGAGCAGGTTTATGTGTGATTTAGCTTGAAAAGAGAATTGACACAAGAGTCTTGTATGTTGTTTTATCCTTAATACGCACCACTTTCACCTTCCCTTTGGAATAAAATCCCCATTTTATCTTGACACACATGCATGTGTACACTACATAAAAGTCTTCTTTTCCGCAATCTGAACGTATTTTTTATTGATGCAGAAATTTTGTCCTCATATACTTTCCTTTAAAAATTCAAATGTTGATAAATATTTGATAACTTAAAAAATCTGGGCTAAAGTCTTTTTCCCGAGTATGGGCATTTGAAACGTTATCTAAAATTTAAATGGATTACGTGCGTTCTGTGTATTATGCTTGACACAACAAGGTTTATTTTCAGTTTTAGTTTGACGGAAATCCGTATAATTCTTTGTTTATGGCTGCTGTGTGCTTGTGGATTTGACAGTGTGAAATTATTATTGGCAATCAACGGCCATGATAGTATGTGCACACGTCATGACGCGTCAGTTTCTTCAATCAATGAATTTACTTACGTATAAAGCATGTACTGGTAGCGGTTGTCATTATCCCATCGGAGGAGAGTGAAGGTAGTTGATGTGCAACCTATAAAAGCAATGAATACCAGTACATTTGTAGTATCCCGTACTCTGCAAACGTGCATGTGTAATGTTTGCATAGCATGTCATGTCGCCCATCTCTATAAACTGAACTAAGCCACGTATACGCTGCCACTTTAAAATATGGATTGCCCCGATAATCCATAAAATAAATAACGCACACACAAAGAGCACAGTTACATGGCTTGATAGGTAAAACATTTCAGACTAAAAACAGACTTTAGTGTAACGTTATCTTTCAATCTCCATCGTTGTATCTGTAAGCCTCTACACATTTTGCTTTAGCATCAATTTTCACGGAAACATGAAGAGTGGAAGCAACCCGTCACTTACTAGGACGGGAAAGAGGAACAAACAAACTTGAAATTTTTGGGGTGACTGATGTGAGTAAAAGTTGTTGGTCAGAAAAGGAATTTTAATTTCAAGCAAGTTATTTATATCCCTTATCAACTGATATATCTCTCTAGAATTCCTGATGGATGCAATTTTCAATTTTCATTTTGAAACCGGCATTTGATTACCAGCATATTTAGCAAATGTACGTCATAAATTAACCATAAAGATGTATAACTTTAAGAAACAATTTACAAGAAAGTTATGTTGGCATCTTTTAGCTGGTAACAATAAGTTTCAACACTTTTTCCTTCAAATGTAAGCATAAACTATACAGCCATTTGCGCGGAAACTCAACGGAATTTTCCTGCATATGTTCTCCCATAACTTGTGAAACTGAAGAAAACCTTTGTTTCTCATGTATGTGGTGTTCTAGTATGAACGTTGGACTGAAAAGGTACAAAGAGAAAATGCCATTTTGGCCTTCCAAAATGAGCAGGGTAGTATATATGTACATAATATCCTGGAAACTACTACGATTACCATTACTGCACATGCTCCTTTACGTAGCATATATCAAGCTTAATGTGACTAATGTACTGTTATCCACCAGTAATAAATTTTCTTGATTACTCTGAATTTTTCCTTATATTTATGTACATGCTTTTGTTGGCTGCACTTTTTCCTTCCCAATCTTTGACAATACCTACACCCAAATACCAAAAAATACTACCAAACGACAAGCATAATAGTTGTATTTGCAATAATAGTTGTATTATGCTGGCAAATGATGTTGTCGTCCATAAAAGAGAAATTTCAAAAGGGAAAAAAGGGATGAAGAAACTACGAGAATGTTCTAGTATCCGACCATCTTCTTTTTTTACCGGACAATCCAATTTCATCCTATTTGGCCGGGCTTAAGGTTACGTGATGTGACAATTTAAGGACATTGAGAGGACATGCTTCCTGAATTCACTGAATGAGTACAAGTAAGTCAAAAGTCCTTAGAATATTTTCAAGGATTCTTTACATGTGTACTTCTTCCAACAACTCTCCAATTCCTTATCAAAATTCTAAGTGTACTGTTAGTAAAATACAAGTTGAAGTAAAGTAACCACATATTATTCAATTTCCAACAAAAATTTTGACGATTTGCTTTAATGAGGTTCCCTTCTACTTTAAAAATGCTCTCAAGTTCAGCTTGCCATATATAGGCAGTGATATAAAAATCGCCAATAATATTGCACGTACGGTAATGTAGTATGCAATATTAGCAATAAAATTCATATTTTTTATAGAAATATCTAGTTTACGAATTATCGTCTCTTTTTCCACTTTCTCCAGTCATTTTTTCATAGCCTTTATCCTCCCCATAATAATGCTTTAATATTATTCTCTATTTTGAAAAGAAGTTCCCTACTGTTATGCAGTAGGTGCCGTGCGTGAGCCTTGTTGATGTAATTTGTTATGTCGAGAAAAATAAAAATCTAGAGGGAGTGATGCTCGGGAAACGACAACATATATTTCAGGAAAAAGACTTTCGCTCGCTCCTTTCTCTTTATTTTCCCGTTATTACATTATCTTATCGTCTACTCTTCATTTGGTGTAGAAGAGCGCCAGAAGAACAAGAGACGAGGAGGAAAGTAAAGTATTGCTTTTGTAGTCCAAAGAAGATTCTCTCACACACCACACATACGTTTAAACATGTATATTTAAATACCTACACCGCTGCCGAAAACTCTTGTGGAATGTTATGAAGAAGGATCTAGCTAGATAACACAAGTTGTAGATGTTGGTGTCAAAGAAAAAACTTTAGGATTATATTACAAGAAAAGCTACGATGTTTGCTTATGATCACCATGATGCATGGTAGTATGGCTGGGTATGGTAAAGTAGGCAGAGACCTAACAGTGCAGATATCTCCCTTCTTCTTTCTAGTCTTTGAGAATAAATACGTGGACTTACAACTCTACTAAAACAGCATATTATAGGAGCCGCAACAGCTCAAGAGAATTATTAGTGTGGAGGATACATATGGGCTGCTAATTTGGCAATAGTGTGAGAAAAAAAAGAAGAAGATCCGCCTTGAATAATTTTACCAAGTTAGATTGGTGAAAACTAGAGGGAAAACTAGACAACTTTCGTATATCTGTACATGAGTGTAAGGTTAGTGCTGAAGTGGCAAACTACGTATGTATATTTCAGCTTGTTTTCATGCATGAACATGAATAAGTATACAAAAAAAAAGCGAAAATGGATCAAAGAATGTTCAAGGTATTAGTTTTCTGTCTTCGTTTGTTCCAATTTTCCACACGTTCAAGTGCACAATATGATACAAAGTTGTTTACAATATCAAACTATGCAAAATAATGCTTTCTTGCTAGCACAATACATCATTTCCTACGAATTAAGTAGACATTTTCAAAATTTCTTGTTCAAAGACACAAATATGCCCTGAAAATTACCAGCAGAGGATCGTACACATTTTTGTCCAGGGCACTATTCCAAAAAAAACTTAATGCTTTGCTCTACACGTACAAACGGACCAAGTAAGAAAGGGGAGAAGAGAGAAGATGCAGGGAACAAAGCATATAGCATTTTCGTTTCTGCTGCTGCTGGTGGTTGAATTGGAATGATGTTTCTTTGTTAAAATAATGCATGTTATTGGATCTCCCTAAGGAGAAAGTGTGTTAATAAATGGAAAAGGGACGAGAAGTCTCGTAAGCTCTCCTCTTCTATCCTCTCCCTCTCATACACACATGCACAATTGTATCGAACTCCCAAAGTCGTCATTTGTAGTCATAAAGAAAGTTTGCTTGTTGTGTGCGTAGAATTCCTAGGAAAGTAGAAAAATTCTCGCTTTCTTTTTTTCTCTCTCTCTTGGTCCATTGTAAATGTGCTATTAGTATAAAAGATATTATTGGCAAGGAGCACAATAACTACATATTTTGGCCAGCTACACCATTTTCCTTGTACATACAACAAGTACATACATCTATTCGGTTCGTTGGTGGCGGGGGAAAGTGTAAAGGATAATGTATGATAGGGGCTTTCCTCTGCGGACTGGACTGGTGGACTTTTGTTGCTGTATACAAAATACAAATTGTGTAAGAAGATGCTAGCTAGCAGCGTCAGACTTTCTTTTATCTAGGCCTAGAGCAAATAAGGAAGTCTTCCCAACTTTCATTTTTCTCTTTCCTTCTGTTTTGCAAAGTAAGACTTTGCCCTCCTTCATGGTACATACTTTGGACAAATGTTATGTGTGCATGATGTTCTTGTTTGTTGTGGTATTTATTTCTTATTAGTATTAGGGTGTGTTGTTACAACTGTGCACTGTGCTGACTGGAGAATAGTTGAAATATTGTACATATAACATGAAAACAAATAAAGTAAAGTGGATATAAAAGCTATATATGGTTGATGATGATGGTAGATAGATGCAAGAAGAAGAAGAAGATAACACACTTTTTTCTGCATCATCAGCAGCAATATAGTATCGAAATCCCCTTAAAAAGTTTAGTGTTATACTTTGTTTCCTATTACCCTTGTAACTTCTTGTGGAAATCCTCTTTCTCTTCTGTTCTTCTTTCAATGTGGTGGCATGACCAACATTAGAAACTTGAAAAGAAACAAGGACGATGATGATAATGTTGGTTTGGTGTGTGAAGACCAGAGAAAATTGTTGGTGGCCTTTTTATTTGATGACTTTTTATCTAGCTTTATGTGTGCGCTTTGGGTCGCTTTTAACCCATGTAAACAAGTTCTAGAAGAAGGATATGTTATTTGTTATGTTGTTTTGGTTAGCGGGGGGAAGTAAACAACGTCAGGATAACACGTACACAAACAACAATTAAACAAACACTTAAAACCTCAAAGCCAACTGCGGCAACCTGAATAAATGTACAATGGGGCTTTGTTTTACACATTTTCTAGGACTTTGTTCCCCTGTTTATGTATGCGGCGGGGGCGTTTAGTGCGTCCAGGTACGTGTTTTCATTTATATCTCTTTTCTATTCGTAGATGAAGTAAACCAGTTGGCGAGAGGCAAAAGGGCAACATCAACCATTGGTTCAAGTAGCAGCGATGTCACGGAAGAGGGCAATGAAATGGTAACTGGAGCGGTGAGAAAGGACATTACAAGTTCTAGAAAGCGTAGAAGTATTGACGAGGATTCAATGACGGTAAGAGAAGTGGGGACATTGCAAAAAATTCCCATCTCCACTGTTCCCCAGAGTTCAAGCAGGATCATAAATAATCGAGATGATGTTCCTTTCTTGTATTTCTCATCGTCTATTCTGCTGCAGCAGAGAAAGGAGAGCCATCACCGCTTCAGTCGTTTTTTCAAGGGAAAGGAGAACACAAATCAAATGGGAACACAAAAAAGAGGAAGGCAAGTCTTTGACCTGAAAAAAGTTAGTAGCAGGAGTAATGGTGATAGCAGTAAGCTGATCGCAGTGGTGGGTGAAAATATCATGCTAGATGAGAAGAGCAAGAATGCTTTATGGAGTGGAGGAGCGCGGCTGAGTGAGAGATATGATGATGATACCTCAGGGAAGTTAAAACAAGCTGGGGAAAAGGAAAGTGAAACAACAAGAAGATCAAGAACTGTTAACCCCACCGCTGCTACCACCACCACAGACTCGAGCATTATCAAGATGAAAGCTTCAATGAAAAAGGTTGTAAAAACAAAGGAAGAAAAAGATAGAGAAGAAAGGTTGGTGGCTTTAAGTGAACCGATCATTGGTCATAGTACAAGGCATCAGAGAACAAGTAATAAGCTTTATTCATCAAAGAAAGTTGTGAGCCCAACAACAGGAACCACTGTGAATAATAGGTTAAAGTTAGAAAGCTTGCCCGACAAAGAATTCGTTACAGTCATAAACGATGCCACCACTCTAGCGTCATTGTCATCATCTGGAACAGCAACAGACTCATTATCATTTCCGTTTGAAGAGACACACCCCCTCGTGGCGTCAAACGATGAACAATTTTTTAAACTTTTCCATCAGCAACAAAAGAAGTCTTACAGGTTTAAAAGGGCTTTTTCTAATCCAGTCCCTACCAATGATAATAATAATAACAATAATCACAATATGAATTCCATCCATCTTCTTCGTCACACCACTGGTAGCTACAGAATAGATGCCGACGAAATAGACCGTCGTTTTAGTCCCAGCCCCGTCGACTTGTCCTCTGCACACCCCACATGGCCACACTTGCCGACAAAGTTAGGCCGTACTCATAATAATGCGGCGAAAATGGAAGGAAAGAGAGTTGAAGCGAGCGCTTCCAGTAGTGAAGAAGACAGTTTTAATTTTATCAACAATAATTTCAATAACCATTTTGAGAACCGTAAATATTCCAGTGGAAATGACTATGAAACGATGGAATCTACCACTCCTTTGAGTAGTGCAAGTCATTTGAAGGGAGAGATGTTGGGAGTCATGATGTCTGAAAATACTTTCCCTGGTACATTTAGTACACCCTTTTCATCCTCTTCGTTTTCCTCGTCGTCGTCGACATACCCGGCGACATCATCAGTATTAGTGCCAAACCCTGTTGATGATTATGTTAATGACAATGATGACCTTGTGATATTAGCTGGTAGGAAACGTAGAAATGGAGTGGTAACAAGTGACTCTTCTCTGACAAAGACATTTTCAAGGTACAACAGCAACGGTACTTTTCTAGTGATAAGTTTTCGCCCTCAGTGTACAATTATGCTTCTGAAGCCTATAACAGAGACCCGTCGTTATATGCTTCACCAACAAGACAAACCTTTGATCGACCAGGAGGAGCTACTAACAGTTATAATAATGCAGACATGAGTAGTGATGTAACTGTCAAAAGAAAAAAATATGACGGTGGTGGTGGTGGTGGGAGTGAAACAACGTACTTTGAAAGTAATGACAGACTCCTTGCACAGCGTCGTGTGAATGAACCCACCCGATCTCCTTTGCATTCATCAGCAAATAGCATTAGAGAAGACAATATGGGTGAACATAATCACCACTACGATGGTGGTAGCTTTTCTGGCAAAGTAATTAGTGTCAGGGATGACACCAGTGGTAGTGCTTCATTGAAAGGTTCAGAATTGTGTCGGGATAGCCCGCATTATGTGGTGTACTCGTGGGTCCTCTGCATGGTCTCGTTGGCTGCTTTCCTCAAGTTGTATTTCATGGTGAAAGCAACCATCATCGCATTACTCTTTGTGACCTACTCTCTCCTCATCTTTTGGCCCTTCCAGGTCTTTTTTGTATCTGACAGCGGGGACGACAATGAAATCAATAGGTAAGACGATATCCTAAACATTCCGTTAAGACAACATGTGTACATTATTTATTACTCTGCATTAGCACAACTGGCGAGTTGAAATGGTAAAAAACAGATTAGCGTAGATGCTTATTGCTAGAGCTCTGAAACATACATACCTACCTACATACATAATTTTGCTTGCAAATGCCTTGGAATTTCATAGTCCACAACGTCACTGCATACTGCATCCCACGCCCACGTAGCTATGTATGTATGTATGCGAATTTAACAGTTTTCGGTGAATTATATATGACATGCATACCTAAATAGAC